>JASCZW010007716.1:0-61042 GCA_034211315.2 Aedes japonicus
TTGATGTTGTATACTTTTATTATTATGTGCAAACCATTGATGGTCTTTATCGTTCCTTATTGCGGAGATCGTTTCTATTTTTTTCAGTATAGCTAGTACTTCCCATATATATGTATAATCTTCTGTAACCGAGCAGCGTGAATTTGGCATATGCAAGTTTTGGAGTCGGGAAGGGTTTCTGTATTATCGGATCCCATCTCCTCACAGAGAGCTCCAGGATAAAATAAAACAAAAACATCTGCATAACTCGAGCACCAATCAAGCAAATCGGAACCGATTTTGGCATGTGGAAGATTTTGAAAGCAATAAATGTTTCCGTGGTGGTTTGAGATCCCTCCCCATTCTAAAGGGAGACCCACTTCCGACGAAACTCAAGTTTCTTGCACAACTCAGTGATCAGACAAATGAAGCCAAATTTGCCACGTGGAGGTTTTTGAAGGCCAAGAGTATGTTCTATGGTGACTCGAGACTCCTCCTTTCCTGAAAGGTGGAGGGGGAGCTCTCATACGAATGAAACACATTTCTGCACGATTCTGTTCCCCCCCTACTGCATGACCTAAATAATGGACCTTCCCATAAGCAAATGGAACCAAATTTGGCAGGTGGAGGTTTTATAAGGCAAAAAATGTGTCTATGGTGGTTTGAGCCCATCCTCCCTCTGAAAGAGGGGCTCCCAATCACTATGAACCACAAATTTCTACATAAAAAAGAGTTCTTATGATGGTTTGAGACCTCACCTTCTCTGGAAAGGGGGCTTATGATGGTTTGAGACCCCTCCCTTCTCTGGAAAGGGGCTCCCATACTAAATGAAACACTCTTTCTACATAACTCAACAACTAATCAAGTAAAAGAACCCAAATTTAGCATGCAGAAGCTTCTGGAGACAAAAAATGTTTCTATGGTAGTTTTGAGACCCCTCCCTCTCTAAAGGGAGGCTCCCATACATATGAAACAGAAGTTTCTGCATATCTCAAGAACTAATCAAGCAAATGGAACCAAATTTAACATGTGGGGTTTTCTGGAGGCATAAAATGTTTCTATGGTGGTTTGAGACACCTCCCCTTTCCTAGAAGGGGGCTGTCAAACAAATGAAACTGAAATTTCTGCATAACTCTAGATCTAATAAATCAAATGGAACCAAATTTGGCTTGCAGGGATTTTAAAAGCAATAAATGTTTCTACGGTAGTTTAGGACCCTCACTCTCACTGTCTCTCTCTACTCTCTCTCTCTCTCTCTCTCTCTCTGGTAAGGAAGGGGGAAGGGAGGCTCCCATACAAATGAAACACAAGTTTCTGCATTACTCGAGAACTAATCAAGTAAATGGAACCAAATTTGGCAAGTGGAGGTTTTGAAGGCAGAAATGTTTCTAAGGTGACTCGACACCCCTCCGCCCTCTGTAAGAGGGGGGTTCTCATACTAATGAAACACAAATTTGTGTATAACTCGAGAACTAATCAAGCATATGAAACCAAATTTGGCATGTGGATGTTTTTGGAGAGAGAAATGTTTCTAAAGTAGTTTGAGACTCCTCCGCTTTCTGGAAGGGGGCAGGAGGGGGGTTTCCATACAAGTGAATCATGAATTTCTGCATAACTCGACGAACTAATCAAGCAAATGGAACCAAGTTTTGCATCTGGAGGTTTTGGAAGGAAATAAATGTTTCTAAAGTAGTTTGAGACCCCTCCGCCTTCTGGAAGGGGAGACTCCCACAAAAATGAAACATAATTTTTAGCATAACTCAGAGAGCCAATGAAGCAAATGAAACCAAATTTGGTATGTGCAAGTTTTTGGAGGTAAGAAATGTTTCTATGGCAGTTCAATACTCCTCCCCATTTGAAGGGGAGGGGGCTTCCATACAGATTAAACGCAACTTTCTGCATAACTCGAGAACTAATCAAGTAAATGAAACCACATTAAGCATATGGGGTTTTTTGGAGGCTAGATTTCTATGAACATAAAAATGAATTTCTGTCTCTCTGTCTGTCAGACCCTTATAGACTCGGAAAGTTCTGAGCCTACTAACGTGAAAATTTGTATGAAGGGGTTTTGGGGCTGATGAATGTTATTTATGATTGTTTGAGAAACCTATTTTCTCAGGAAGGGGGCTCTCATATAAATGAGACTCAAATTTATTCATAACTCGAGAGCTAATCAAGCAAATGGAACCAAATTTGGCATGTGGGGGGTTTTGAAGGCAATTATTGTATGGTGGTTTGAGAAACCATCCCCTTTGGAAGGAAGGACTCCCATACAAATGAAACACAAATTTTTACCAAAAATGAGAATTGTCCAGGTTACTTAAACACAAAACGTGTATTTCTCGGGTAAGAAGCATGTTTTGATAGAAGTTTGAACCCATGCTTTAAAAAAAAAACTCATTCCGAAAAAAACCATAAACGTCCCAATTATATTAAATTTTATTTCATTTAGTTGCAAGCATAGCAGCGCACGCACCGGGTTCAGCTAGTTTATATATATATATATATATATATATATATATATATATATATATATATATATATATACATATATATATATGTATCTAATATATTTCTCTCTAAATCTGTAGCATATATATATATATATATACATATATATATATATATATATATATATATATATATATACAAATATATATATATATATATATATATATATATATATATACATATATACATATATATATATATATATATATATATATATATATATATATATATATATATATATATATATATATATATATATATATTTATATCAGAGATCGAAGTGATGGAAAATGATGCTTGTGTGTATGAGCAAATAACTTGAAGTTTTCAAAAAAATATAGTTCAAAAACGGCTCAATGAACATATTTCTAAGTTTTAGATATATTATGTAAAAATGCTTGAATTTTTATGAAAAAAATATAAAAATAAATAGTAGTTGTGGTTCAAAAATCATAAAATCAAATATATGACCATTTTAACAAATTTGAGTATATTAATTATATTTACCAATATTTTAAAACTGGCAGATTTGCTTGTTTCTAGTTAATTATTGTTATTTGGCGATTTACTTTAAATTGACGGTTATGGAGATCTTACACACACTGAGATCAAGCATGAATAGCTGAAAGAATATGTTGTAGCTGATTGTGATAATAATTACATTTTGAAATTATAAGAAGAAGAAAGAAAACGTGTTTTATAGAATTTTTTTATGAGATGTATGTAATGAAAGGTTGTAAAATAGTTTATTCACACGATTAGAGAACATATAACATTTATACAATTGAGTTCAAGATTTCTTCCCGTATTCTGTTTGCATTCATGGTATCCTGGTCATGCAAAAAATCTGGTAGAAAATTATCATCTTCGATCTCCAAATCACATTCTTGCATATTCAATTTATAATCAATTCTCTTGTTGTGAAGAGCACAGCATGCATTGATAATTTTAATGACCTTTTCAGGCTTATGAGTGCAAGAGGCGTGCTCCAGAATACATCGGGAAATGTATTCTTCAAGACTCCTATAGTTCTTTCTACTGTGATCCGAGTTTTTGTGTGTATTTCATTAAACTTGGCATGTCTTGAATTCTGAGAATTTGAGCGATATGGTGTAATCAGGTACGGTTTCAGTGGGTAACCAGAATCACCTAAAATTAAATACATGAAGACATCTATTTAGCATATTTTTTTATCGTCCGCTATACCTAAAAGCCATGTGTTCCTTTCACCATTATTTGTAAGTTGCAGCCAAGTGTTGACTTAGACCACTACCGTTGAAAACGAAAAGAGTCGTGACAAGATCCTGGATGGTTTGCATCCACAAATCTTATCTTCAGATTGTGATCACACACCTACAATAAACAATAAGGAAGGTATTGAACAAATGGCTGGCACTTAAGGCTTTAGTATTATACTTTTGAGTAATAATGTATGCTCTCAGATCTTCCTTTAGCATGAGCAAATGTATATTATTCCTAGTAAAATCTAAATGAAGCAAAATATTGGGTTGAACTGATGTTTTTTGTCACCCTAGAATTTCTTGGTTTAAGTCTTAAGATCTATAAGGCTATCCAGTAATCTGTTCTGAGATCTATCTATCAGCGTAACCAGGGATAAGTTGGTATTTTAAGGCTTTGGTGCATGTTTTTTGCGGTTCAGAGTTATGTGATATAAAATATTGGATTGAACAGAAGCGATTTTTTGACCAAGAACGTCCTCGAGTATTTTTTTTTAGTTTAAAGTTTATATAGTACACATTCCTGACGATTCATTGAGTCAATCTACTAACCTCCATGAATTTGAATCGTATCCATTAATAAGAACTTGAAAATGTGGAATGGCCAGATAATAATAAACACCTGGGAAACGCTGGGATTTTTTTTAAATAGATGGCTGGTTATTACGAGAACCTACGAAATCTTGTTTATATTAAAATGAACTGAATGCTCGTGGACTCCATAAACCTGCTTTACGCTTGAGTGATCTTCTAGAGAACACGTGTATGGTCCTCTAGATATATTTAACGTGTAAACCCAAACGTAAAACACATTATCTGATTTATCACAATCGAGCTTCTTTTTAATTATTTGAATGCTTGATCAATAAATAGGGTATGTGTCCCTTGACTCAGCCTATTATGCAACCATCGATTACATTTTTTACTATAACTCATACAGTTTTTAAGCTGTAGCCGAGATACAACTAGTAAAACACTTGCAAAAATAAGTTTGATAAGACATTTGGTAGAATGTATTACGAAAAGTTACACAACTTCTGTTATAAAGGTAGAAACATTCGAAGGATATGGATTTAATGTCGGTCTATTGGCGCCAAATTGGGTCTATTCATGGATGCAACTTCGTCCCATTCGATGGATTTATTACTAAATGCAGTCTTTGTACGATTTTTTTTTCAAGTTTTATGAATTAAGGCGTTGCTAGCTGTATTTCATTTACTTATTACAACATTCCACAAAACAAACTCAAATTAAACTACCTCGAAACACTTAAGTGATGTTCATGTATGATTTATAAGCCATTCAATAATAAAAACATTATAATTCACTATACAATAATTTTGTTCCTTTGGTTTGTGTTAAGACGAGGCACTTGAATATAAACAACCACAAACTCATGCATTTCTACTTGAAATTTTCCAATAACAACCTTTTTACTACGTTATTGATACAACAGGCCATAGTTGGGAACATACAAAAAAATATGTCCCAACATTGGGTCTACGATTTTCTCGTTAAATCATTGTTATTTTAGCAATGTGAACAGTTAGTTTGTAAAGTGTAACTATTTTCTGCACATCCAGACTGCATTGCTTGCTCTATCGACTGAATTAAGCCAAATTTAGATCACTTAAAGATAGGTAGATCATCTGTTCAGCTTAACCGGTGAAATCATGATGCCCCAAAAGTGCAAGAAATCGAAAATTACGCGAAAGTGAACAACTATAACTTGATTGATATTGTCTCAATTGCTTTGGATATCATCGGTCATCGTAATAACAACGGGATTTTGTTGATTATCGCTAAATTAATGACACATTTGGTACTATAGGCCGAATGAAGGAGCTAGAGCTAACATTACATCCCTTACCTACGTACCAACATTACATTCATGCTGTGGAAACCTTTCCGATTATAATAAAGGTGTTGGTCGCTCGCTGGTGAAATATTCTCACGTGAGTTCCGTCCACGCAACCAATAACCCCCGGAAAGCCCGTTTTATCGCAGAAACCTCGTTTAATAACGTCTTTTTCGTCATCGTCAGAGGGAAATTTAATCGCTGTAGGACAGAGGCCATTTTCCAAAATCAGTAATACTTCACTTAATGCTTTTGAGAAAGTGGGCTGAGCCATTCCTACAAACAGATCGTTTCCAACGCCTTTTGGTACGAACCTTCGGCAAAAAACGGAGCGCTGCAGCAAGCTTTATAATTGGCAAAATCGATACTGATCCCACACATGTTCCCATTCCACTTTCCATTAATTCCAAAAGTTTAACGAAGAGGCTTTTCGAGACTCGAAAGTACCGGATGAACCTGTAAATGTTGAATCAAACTTGTGAATCTTGACAAAGCTTACTCAACCTCAATTTAAAAAAATATACTCAATCAGAATAGATAAATGAAAATACATACATTTCATTCGAAAGGTCCAACGGATTTGAAGAATCTCTTATACGCCGACGCTGAATGGAAATATATTCCGGACATTCCTCATCACTATCTGTATCAAACCATAATTCGAAACTCATTGTTAGAAAAGTTCTTTGAAACCAGTTTTTAAAATGAAAAACTGGTAGCACCAAACGTATTTTCGATTGTAAACAAGCAGAAAATGAAAAAAACTAACCAGCCTACTTTGCTTAGAAAATGCATATCTTAAAACTTTATTGGCTTTGTTGCGGTGACAACTCTATGAAACATTTGGAATGAGTTAATCTTACTCCAAACTTACATTTTCAACTTTTTACACATTATGGTCCTCAAAAATCCGCCTCCTTATGGAAAATGGTTTCCTGGTACAAAAAAGCTACGATGCTCCGTACTGCGTATCTATGAGGATCTTTCAAATTTCTCCGAGCTGATTATGCTCTTTGTGATGGTGGATATGCGTGTCGTTTTGAGTCTGCCCGATATGATAGCCGTTAGTTTACTCTCGAGTTGTGGAAAAAGTAGGAATTTGGAGCCTGCGTTACACTAATTATATTTGCATTCTATTTGATTTTGCTGGAAGTGTCCGAAAGAAAGTGCCGTAAAGTGGCAGGGAACAAATCACTTTGGTTACCATATAAGCAGCTTCCACCCACCAGAGATCCATTACTATTATTCGTTACAATCGAAGGGTCACACTTTGATACGTACCTTATATAAACAACTTTACAATTTATGATATAATTTTTATTTGTTATTTTTCATGTATAAATACAGTTGTTAACATGTAATACTATACCTTTCTAGGTTTTTAGTTGCTTAGGTGCGGTTTACATAGTTTTATTTTTCTCTTTTGTTTTATCTGTTGTCCACATGAGGATGTGTTTAGTATTGATTCATTTAAAACAAAATTTAACTTGATTTTGATTTAAATTTACAAATCAAAATTAACAAGTAGAATTAAGTTATATTTACTCTTTTTAAACCCGTATACCTGCTTTTATTCCTAATCCAATACTTACAACTTCGTAAGAAAACAACCTCCCTTGGATATGTGATCTAGTCACGATAGGTAGGCCTACGTCATCAGCACTGCGATGGCAACCAAAGACATATCCTGACGTGGTAGTATCACATCTTGAATATTTTGATTTAATGCCGCGTCACATGTTTGGCATTGATGCACTGATTTTATAGATTTGATTTTTAACGCTACCTAATTTTTTCAAAGAAATACGGATTTTTGAAATTGGTATGTCCAAAAATGGCTTTTTTCATATATGTTATGATAAATTCAAATTTATAAAAATTATCAACATGAAATTTTTGTCATATAAGTTCTATACATTGATTATAGTGTTGTCCAATTCTCAGCCAAAAGTATTGATAATTGAAAAAGTTACAGAAGAACATGGCGTTGGAAGCAAAATTTTGCTCGGCTTGTTTTTGCTACTGAGTATATATATATATATATATATATATATATATATATATATATATATATATATATATATATATATATATATATATATATATATATATATATATATATATATATATATATATATATATATATATATATATATATATATATATATATATATATATATATATATATATATATATATATATATATATATAAATATATATATATATAAATATATATATATGCCAAATTTGGTTCTATTTACTTGATTGGTTCTCGAGTTATGCGAAAATTTGAGTTTCATTCGTATGGAAGCCCCCCACCCCACCTTTCAAGAAGGGAGGGGTCTCGAGTCCATAGAAAAGTCTGAAATTATATAGCATTTAAAGAATATCCAACCGAAAATTTCCGTTTCCTTGCATCGCCGTTATTATTTGTAGTGAGTCTCTTAGATACTACCGTGAATTTAATTAAACAAATTTAAGTGCAATAATATCATGTAATTTCATATCATAACATAAAATAATAGAATATATATCCGCAACTAAGCTGGTCATCCACTCATCGAAAGACTATTCACAATAATAGTAAGAGAACATGAGATGCGTATTAGAGCTGATGCAAAATTCGAAATATTTGCTCCCTAAGCTTAATCGACGCCAATTTGGGTCCTGATAGACCCCATAACTATTTTTGTATTAAATTTACATGTCAGGTATCTTCGGCATTTTGATAGTTGACAACTTACACTATATGAATCTTTATAAGATTTGGTTTAAGGACATAATAACAAGATGTTAGGGATCTGAAATGTATGTTTGAGATTCTTCATACTAATTCCCATACAAACTTTGAATAGCGTGTGCAAAGCCAAATTAAAACCAAATATGTTAAAATTTTTTGGGGTCTATCAGGACCCAAATTGGCGTCGATTAAGCTTAGGGAGCAAATATTTCGAATTTTGCATCAGCCTAATGCGTATGTACAAAAGTTTGAAACCCTTGGTATGTTATTAAAAATAAAAAGTAAATATGTATCAATATCCTACTAGTTCTGTAAACGCTCTATACAGAATAGAATGATAGAAAATCAGAGATTAAATTTCAATTGTAGATACAGGATTTTCTTAGAATCGCAACAAATTATTCGATAGGACATATTTTCAAGGATTTTCTTTTCTCTGCTCTAGTTCCATTTCATAAATAGCAATTGGAGTGATCGAAGAGCCTGGTTTGATGATTTATGAAACAAATGGCTTATCTAATAATAATACCACTAAAAAATAAATATCAATTTAATCCTATACTGCTTATAAGTGCATGTCAGTTTTTTTAAATATAGTAGATGAAGTTCAAAAGTGTAATTTTAAAGCAAATGTTATGCTAAAATGCTGATAATCAATTTGAGCCTTTGCTGCATGTAATGTAGCTAAAGACTTTGAGATGAATGGTTTTATTATGCAAAGATGATTCCAAATCGTGCTTAAATAATTAATTAAATGAGAATAGAACATTTACAATATGATTTACAGGTACACGATTTTCAGTAGAACCCCTCATTTTGCTATTGTCAAATTGACAACATTGCACAGGCTACGCCAACCAGCATCTCCAAGTTTCAACTGGAAGTCTTTTGAGATCATATGGCTCTTGGAGTCGTAGGAACTTGTTAGGACCGGAGGTAGGTTGCACTCGCCTTTGCCAACTCATCATTTGAAGACCAGATTAGCGACTTATATACTACCAAAAGATTAATGGTTTCACTTGTTCTTCCAGCGAGTTTTGCATTACCTAGAACAATTTTTCACCTCAATATTCGGTTTAGATTAGATCTTTGGGCCATCATGAATTCATATCATACAAATAAACTACAAGAGGATTGTTTGTTTCACTTGTATGTGAAAGAGGATGGTTTATTTCACTTGTAGCGGGATTTTGAGTAACCTTCTACAAGTTTTCACCAAAAACTTGTTTCAGCTAAGATTTGTGGACCTGCATGAATTGATTTCACCTTGTTCTCTTTAGCTATACAAAGATTCATAGTTTTCCTTGTAGTTATATATACTTGTACTCCAGAGACCTATTATTTATTTAGAAACAATCTTTAGTTTCAATACTCGGTACAGTTTAAATCTTTGGGCCTCCACATACTCAAGAAATTAACCGTCATGATTTGAATACACATTTAAGGAATGTTTAAATCAATTGATAAACACAAGAGTACATTTTCAAACATTTATTTTAAAACAAGATTAAACCATGTAAAAATGACGCTACAGTTCTTTGTTTGACTGTTTAAGTTCTAGCTTCATTCTCTTATATTTAAGGACTTCCATTTGAAACTCTAACTCATCTGCTCTTATCTTCTCCATTCTAGAATAATGCTCCCTCTTTAAAATCATTTTTTCCTTTTTAATTTCTAGAGCTTCCTTCTGGATCTGGAGGCTTTCCCGGCTGTTTTCCGTGAGTTGTCTCATGAAATCAGTCTGTACCTCAAAAGTTTCATTCTATAATTCCTCGGCGTTGAACGCTTTGGAATTACAGGTGTCCTTATTGAAGGTACAACAACTGGTTCACGTTTATCAGTATGATTTTCTTCGTATTCGTCATTTGATGACTCCGACGAAATGTTTTTGGGGATTGTCGTCTCGGGGATTGTCGTCTCGGAGAAAGCTGCGGAGTAAGTCCAAAAGACGGACCTGTTTATTAAAGGAAAGATTATTAAATATGTAAAACAATTTCATGCAGCTTATTACCTGCATGGTCAGTCGTTTTCTCAAGAGACAGAAGATTCACAACTGCCTCTTCATAAGCCGACAATACCATCAGTCGGTTTGGTCCTCCTCCAGTTGCATTTACCTCCGTTTTATTATGCTGTAGCTTCCGTTTCACCTTCATTTTTAAGTCACTCCACACCTGGGCATAAACATACGCTAAAATATATTTTATTTCTTCATGACACTAGCAACAAACCTTTTGCCATTCCGCTATTTTTCTGGTGGGTGGACCCGCGCTGTTCAATTTTGCTGCTATTTCATTCCAAACTTCAGTATACTGGTCTCGGCAAAATTAGCACTCTCCGCAAACTTCAGGCCCTTTGCAGCCGCTGGGTTCTCCTCAAGCATTCCAATCATCAGCTGGAATTGCTTCTTGTTGGTAATTTTTGTCTGAAAGAGGAAAACTTTTACGTTTAAACAGATATATTCTTTCAAATTCAATTATACCTGTTTTCTGCCATTTTAAACGTTCAACGCTATCGAAACTGCTAGAAACCACGGATGAAAAACACCACAAAAAATTGTCACGTGCTCACTAGATGCCGACTCTAACCGTCACTTTTTGCTTCTTTCGTCACATCACTGCGACTGTGGGAATACATCGACAAATGAACTGAGTTCATCGCGGGTGAGGTTTGTCACTTACCCCGTCTCTCGGAATACCAAAACATGGGTGACTCGATTGTCACCTAGTGACGTGACTGTCGGAATAACCACCATTGTAAATCCTCTGATGCTCGATTGATTGTCATTCTGGCACATGGTTTCTTGAAGACATACTGCTATGGGGTTGTTTAAACTCAGGAGTAGATTTAAATCGGTTCTTCTCTTCCTTAGGCCTCTTACATTCCATGATACCATATGGATCATCCATTGCGGGTGTTATTTTGTTGTGTCTGTTTTAAAGAGGATAGTTTCATGGTACCATTTCATCATCCGAATCTTCTTGCTCGAGTGTATATATTCACGTCCTCGCTTATAGAGGTCATTTATTTCCTTTTTTCTTGGGGGAGATGCCGGGGCAGCCTCATGAGTTCTGGAGTGTTTAACTGCCGACTTTGCACTATTGGTATGCAGGTTTAGCGTTGCTTGGATTTTGGCGTACTACTTTTGGAGAGTTTCCAATTCCTTCTCGGCCGTTTCCTTCTTTGTTTTTCATCGTGGTAAGCCTGATTAAGCTTGATTTACATTTACCTTTCAATTCCTCACTATTGACATTCAATGTAGTGCATCTTTTTTCTCGTTTTCCTGTAAGGTTTTATTGAACTCTTCTCTGAATATTTTGAGTTTCTCTTCTAACTGGTTCTCCATTTGCGTTTTCAGCATTTGAGCGTAGGTCTTCTTTTCCTCAATCGAGTTGTTTGATTCTTTCTTCGACAAGTTTATTTGTCCCAGCTCCTGTGGCACTCGCGTAGAAACCATATTATTTCCTTCTACAACTTTTCTAGCTTCCCAAAATGAGATTTTTTGGTCAACTTTAACCTTGTTTACAGCCTTTTCTTTTATTAGTACTGGGCACCCTTTAAAAAAAGCACCGTGAGAGCTTCCGCAGTTGACACATTTTTCTGACATTACATGTCTCATGGTATTTATCGCCACATTTACTGCACTTTTTTCACTGGTACAGTTTTTCCAATGTGCCCGAACTTCAGGCACACAAAACACCTCAAGGGGTTTGGATACCACGGTCTTGTTTCTAATACGAGATAACCGATTTTCACTTTCTTAGGTGGAATCATTCCGCGCACTTTAAGAACAAAGATTCCTGTTGGTGTCGAATCTTTGTCTCTACCTTTTCGAATTTGATTAACTTCAACAACCCCTTGATTTACCAGCTAAAAATGTCCGGTTGGAAGACGCTCATGTACCACTGTGGCTTGTATAGTTATTCTAGCGATCTATTGTGTGCACTCTGTTTACTGATGCGCACATGGGAGAGGAACTCTCTCCTTTTTTGGGTTTGTTTTGATTCGCACCGACTGCCTGTTGAAGTGGCGGACTTAGTCCGTGCTTTAACCTACCCCGCAGTGGGATGTTAGGCAAAAAATGTCGTTGGTTCGAGTACCACTGTACACATGCCCTTTTCGCTCAATTTTCCTAAAACATCTGCTATGTTTCCAAGCCTGCCGCACACTAGCGGAACTATCAAAACTTTCTCTTCATATCTTTCAATTCTAGCCAAAAACATTGTTGTTCACTCTTGGTGCCTCATGGTGATGAGCGAACATCTCCTTCTACATCATAATCGTTACTCCTCGCACGGAGAATATATAACATAACAATTAATGTCTTAAACAAATTGATATCTCAATCAGTTAGTCGTAACAAGGTTTGTTATAATTTTGTTATTTTTATGTTATACCCTCCTGGTCGGGCTGTCCTTTCTTAGCTCAGTCTGTAAAGGCGCAGCTACAGAGCAAAACCATGCTGGAGGTGACTGGGTTTGATTCACGATCTGATCTTGAAATTTTTCGTTAAGGAAAATTTCTCGACTTCTTGGGCATATAGGGTATGATTTTCGTTGCCACACAATCATACTAATGCAAAAATGATACCCAGCTCCGACAGCTCTAAATAACAACAGTGGAAGTGCATTTAAAACACTAAGTGGAAAACAAGCAATAAGCAAATTGTGAAAGCAATAAACTTAAAATGCTAAAGGAAGAAGAAGAAAGAAGAGGACACTGTTTTGTCAAGTTGGTCCTTTTTGTTTAATACTGTTAGCTGTTTAGCAACTCAATATTTTGCATTATGAGTGAACAAAATCCTCTCGTGCACGGTTCGTCGGTTTGTTTCTTTTCCGGCAACAATCGTACAGACAGCTACGCAGCTAAGAGATTATAAACAATACACTTCAAAGATAAACAGTGCAACATTTGTTTTTTTTAGTTTGAAAAAGGTTGAGCACGTTTGAAAGTGTTGAAATTATTAAGTATCGACTCACCGTTTACTGTTTGTCAAGCCTCGTATTTTATTGCAGAAAAAATGAAAGTGACCTGATCTGAACGCACAACCAATATTTTTAAAATGAACATTCCATACATTGTGATTAGAGAGCAAAAGGTACACCAGTTTAACCGTGATTGTAACGCACCTCTCGCACTTCCTTTCCCTCTGTATACTCGTTCTACCGCATCTCCAGATTTATAATGAACATGCGTTAACCAACTTACCACCACTACCATTAAGGCAGAACGCATTAAAATCGTTCGAACCTGCAAAACAGATTAGCCACCAGTTAATTTACAACGCCTTTGAATCGCCAAATTCTCCAATTTAGAGCCGAACGAAGTCACGCTTCACTGCCGGCCGGCGAAACAGCAACAGTTGGGCACTTGTTCGCCACAAAGCATTATTTGGCTGAATCATTATCCATATTTATACCTCATTATGGTAGCCTTCACGATTTTTTTTCTTTTCTTATTATTTTGCTTTCTGGGTGTGAATTCTTCTTCGCAGTAAAAACTCATCTTCGTTCGTAGAGTCGCTGCACAGTGCGAGATTCCTTCCGATTCCAACTCCCAACCCAAGAGTGAACGTACGGTTTACGTTGTAAAACGCGAGAAGTGTGCAAGTCTGTTCAAATTTTCGCACGAGATACCGGACGAACCGAAGATAAACAAAAAATTCGCTTTCGCAGACTGCAAACATCGGCATCTGCGTTTGAGTTTGTTGATTTCCTTCGCCTTTCTATGCGTTTCTACCTGACTACCGAGCACCACCCCCGACCGGAACCGTTTCTTATCTCCACGACGGTAGAGCTATTTTGAAGTATTTCAGCCACTAAATTGCATTTGTTGTTGTTTTTTAATGGTAGGCTTATGTCACTGCCACTAAGATAATGGCAAGCGTTTTGCAGCACTATCACTTGAACAAACAAATCACGAGTAGACCAACAACTACTCTGCAGAGCTCTGCTACGGTTTAGCAGGCCGTGTTCAAAACGAAAAAGTTTTCTAGTCTTTCACTCGTGGACAAATGCCAGAAATGGGCGGTTGACTGTCAGGTGCGTTGCAGCCAACGCGGCTTATAATGTGGACCGTTTTCATTAAACTCAGGAGTTCTTGTCGAATTGAGCTCGACACCAACATGTGACCTCCTGAGGAAGCGGCTGTTGATTCTAAAGGGCGTTTTTCTATATACATATTCCATACAAACCAATGACTATAATTGCCCTAGTCAGCTTTCGAATCAAATGTTTCATTCTGGGATCGAACTTGAATTTTGTAGAAAGTTGTCCTCAACCAGCAGTCAACTTTAATGACCCGAATCAGAAAAGTGCATTGTGCTGCATATTCCCCGACGACGTGTGTCACCCATTTGCTCCACAAACCTTGCATCTTTGTATGCCATCGGTTACGCTGATGTAAGCACATCGGAATGTACCTAACCTATCAACGCAGTAGGCCAAGAAGACCAACCATTCCTTGTTATAGTCACTAGATTCATAGTCTGGCGGATACAACGACGGGAGCCAATTTGAAATGTCAGTTGGCGGAGCCAATCAAGCATATCTCGAGTAATTTTTGTTAAGGGCCTAAAAGCCATTTGTAAACAATGACTTTAAACGTTGATTTCTCACGAATTACGAGAATCCCACCATATCCTGCTACTCCACATGGTAGTTTCTTCAACATTCAACATTCTTCTACCAAATGCTGCTTTCATTTCACGAGAGTGATGTAAGATTCGAGAGAAATCGATATTTAAAGTCATTGTTTACAAATGGCTTTTAGGCGCTTAACAAGAATTACTCGAGATATGCTCGATTGGCTCCGCCAAGTGACAGTTCAAATTGGCTCCCGTCATTGTATCCGCCAGACTATGAATCTAGTGACTATATTCCTTGTGCCTTGTTGTCCATGCAGGGTTTATAAGTGCATCACCTCGAGTATACCAACCCCTGTCTGGGTCGTTCACAATTATGGTTCCCCCATTCGGCTCACTTCTGGCGGGCTGTGAACCGTAAAATGAACGGTCACTTCAGTAGGACTTGTGTTCCATCGTTGATGCTCTTTTTTTCTCCACTTGGATGCTGCTACTATTCATCGCGAAAAACAACCAACTGTGAAATCTGGCGTAACGTCGAGAGGTGCCTATGCTCCCTACTGATTGACTCTTGTTTCTGGCCATGCAGCTTGAATCGCAATTGCACATGAATCGAATCGTGCATGGTGCGCGTCAAGCCGACAAATCCGTCCGAAAAGCGAAAGCCAGCAAGACAAAGGTACAGATATACGACCTAGGTTGGAGTTGGACACAACAGAGAGCAGATGGAGTGTCTTTTGCCGTTCAGCAGTCCGTCCCAAATGAATGATGAGACCTACTCCACCAGCACCAGGCAAAACTGTGCTAATCCTCCCGTCCGTGCTGAGTGATTGATGTGTCGAAGCAGTAGTGCAATGAATGTAACCGAAAACACTTCTAGTTTGAATTGAATGTACCAACCTCTTGCACTATGGGCCAGAAGATCAAACCCGCGGGTCGAAATTAATAACTCCAAAACGGAAAGTTTACGCCAGTTCATACTTTCTTACGATCACATGGGGTGGGGGTGTGTTATTTTTATAAATACCTAATAATTGCTTATCTCTTGTCTCCGTCTAATAGGGTATTTTAGAGTTAGGTGGATTATTACATTTTTCAATGAAAAATATAATAATACATCCGCATTCCATTTATGTTTAACTTCTGACGAGTGCAACTATTGAAAAAACAATTTCAAAATATTCTGAAATAATAATGATTGCAAGACAGCACTATTCTATTCCACAATGAAACACGCTACAAAAAAACAGACTACCTAAACTAACGAACCAACCATTGATTTCAAACATTAAAAACGTCAAAAAACCGTTGCATATTCGACAGGCCAGCTTGCTGTCACTTTGCATAAATGTCACTCTGTGAACTTCATGCCAGTTTGTAAAAATAAAAATTATTAGATTTTTTTGGTTTAAAAATCGATAAAAAATAGCTGAGATCTAAAGTAAATATTTGTGTGCTAGTAAGAATGCCCGTCATCGATAAAGATGAAAACATTCATCTTTCTTTTTTAAATTAAAACCCTCTATTAAGACTGTATTCGAAAAAAAATTAGGCACAATGATTAGCTTGAAACTGTTTAGCGAGTTGTTAAAAAATTATGAAGTTTTGACTGAAACTAGCTAAGAGTGTAATGTTTGCGTTAATAATTTCATTCCCAATCTGAAGTGTGACAAGAGCAGATCCGCCAGCAGAAATTATGTTCGCAGTCGTGGGAAATCCTACTGCGTCCGACAGATGGATCGGAAAGCACCTGGGATTCCATCATTCAATGGTGTCCCGGGTGCAGAAGTCATTCCAGGAGACCCAGACGACCCAGCGGCGGTCACACAGCGGCAGAAACGCGAAACAACTGATCCGGTGTTGACAAGGAAGAATTGAGTAAAATCCAGACGTTGTGTAAAAAAATAAACCCAAATCGGAGAGAGTTTCTCTCCCATGCAGACCAACAAGGCAGAGTGTGTTCAAACAACCGCTAGAACCATCACAAGCCAATTGGTAGTACATGAGCACGATCAGTCGCGCATTGGCGCATTCTTTTGCCTGTCAAGGTAGTGGATTCTTCCTGCCTTGACCTACCCCGCATTGGGGATGTAAGGCAAAGGGATGCGTTCTTGGTTTGAGTACTGCTATATCCGCAATATTTTCAATACTTCTATTTCAATTTTCATAACCTGCCGTACACTGACGGAACTACCACCACTTTCTCTAGTAAAACATTATTTTCCACTCTTTGGGCCTCATAGTGATGAGCAAAGGTTTTTAATCTGTTCAAACGTCGACCGAACCTTTGGATTCATGATGTGGCGAAGAAAGGGGAGGTTTTCATACACAGAAAAAAATAATGAACTTTAACAGACGCGTAAAATTTGCCCTCGTTTAATTGCAAACCAAAGCAAGCGTAAACATCGTAATTGTTTGCAATCTTTCAAACAGCATACAATATTGTTTGCAATCTTCCATACAACAAACCAGATTCCAGCGATATCTGGCTAACATTTATATGGAAGATCTTATTGATTTATGCCATAGCTAGCATTCACTTTATGTGCATTAGTTTATTCAGAAAATCAAATATTTCTTTCAAACTGTGTATGGTTTGTCGTTAAAACGATGAAACGTGCCGGCCTCCTTCCGTGACGGCTAACCAAACCGGAACGATAAACCAAACACAATAGCCAAAACCCGCGCTAGGAAGCTGTACCGAAAGTGACTGACGAAACCGAGTTGCGTCGTGATGGACGGCGCGACTTTTTTTTTTTTTGGGGCGTAGAACCACTGCGTTCACTGAGTTGAACTTTTGTGGTATACCCCTTGTTTACTATACTAATTCGCATCTTAGATCACCATTAGTCTAGATCTAGATCACGCATCTAGATCACCATTAGTCAAGTGACCAGCCTAAGACGCGTCTACCAGTCAGGCAAAACTGAGTTTAGGTTGCATATAGCCACTGTACAGAAATTAAAGTCTGCTCTTGTACACAGCATCACAACTGCAAAGCAAATGTTCCGAGGTTTCACGTTCCATGTTACAGAAACGACAGATATCATTCTGAACCTGGCCAATGTTTTTCAAATGATATCTACTCGGGCAATGTCCGGTTACTAGGCCAGTATAGGTACAAAGAACTCTCTTATTGAGCTCCAGAAGCTTTTTACTAATTGTAACATTTGGAATTATAAACCTTTTCGCTTGAGAACACTTTGTGGTGACCAACCAATTCTAGGGTTTTTTTTTTCATTAGGGCGAATCTACAATTGAGAGATTCTCTCCGGGCTCGCTCTCTTTCATTCATTACAGCGCCATTATAACACTTTTGAGGGATTATTTAGTACAGATCGATACACAACAGTGCTGGCTAGCATACTCTACAAATAGTATAATGAAAAACGTAAAGGTGATTGGTTTATGAATGAAAGAGAGCGAGCCCAGAGAGAATCTCTCAATTGTAGATTCGCCCTAATGAAAAAAAAACCCTAGAATTGGTCATCACCCTTTGCTCTTCCCAAGATTTTAATTCCATTTTTATGGCACAGTATGATATACCGCAGAATGGTTCTGGGCCAATAAACTGTGCATTTGAACCTTGTTTAGCAAGCTCGTCTGCCCTTTCATTGCCTTCAATGCCACAGTGTCCCGGAACCCAGAATAAATTTACCGAGTTCTCTTGGCACACGGCGCGACTTACATCAGGGCGGACACAAAGTAATTACCGGGGCAGGAGTTTTACGGTTGGCCGTTCTTGAAGAGGTACGAAATTGGATTGAGATGCTGGTGAATTGGATTGAGATACTCGCTATGTTAGACTAAGTACTTAGGGCGGCTTGTCATTACGCAATTTGTTCTGGAGCTCTAGGACGATCTGTGAAGACGCTGTGTGACAGCGTCCCGGATATCCCGGTCTTGACACATCCAGAAATGTGTCCAGACCGCTCGCGTTCACGTCCGTTTCTCGCGATGTGGAAGCGAAGACATGCGAAGAACACATGTTTGCGGTTTCTCCTGCATCAGTGCACCCGGGAAACACGGAGGACTCGGCGGGTCCATACTTCTGCAGGTACTGTTTAAAGCAGCCATGGTCTTACAGGATTTGCGTTAAGTGGAAGTTTACTTCAGCGTGTCGCCGACCGACCCTTTCGGAATTAGTCGATGTGTCCAGGGTCTTCCCTTAGCTCAGTCGGTAAAGGCGCAGCTGTAAAGCAACACCATGCTGGAGGTAACTGGGTTCGATTCCCGGTCTGGTCTAAGAATTTTTCGTATACCCTGGGCATAGGGTATGATTGTGCTTGCCACACAATCATACTAATGCAAAAATGGTACCTGACATCGAAAGGTCTCAATTAATAACTGTGGAATTGCATTTAGAATACTAAGTTGAGAGCAAGCAATAAGCGAATTGTGAAAGCAATAAGCTTGGAATGCTATAAAAAAGAAGTCCATTGACCTTTGGTGGAGCTGTTCCATTCCCTCTGCCACTTAACCATAAATGCGGCTTTAATGGCCTTCCAAATACATGTTGTGCCACGTTGTTCAAAGCACTCTACATGCTCTTTTAAGACCCAGTGTGACACTCTTGCACCGCCGAGCTATTCGACATCATGCGGGTCTTGCAGGCAACGTGGTTCATAAAGGACAGTCACAGCCACGTTGATCATTAACCCCAAGTACCTCAGGGCCCGCTTTGAGGTGATGGCGCAGTTAGGTGCACTAATCGTCTCCTGTTGCTACGATTTTCTAGAACGAATCCATCTCTCCACTATGTCAATGGAGTGTGTGGCCGTTAACTCCACCTTATCTATGGATTCACCATAGACTTCTAGGGCACTGTCTTTATTCGCAAAACTTCGTCATACATCGTGTTCAAGAGCACCGAACCCAGTATCCATCCTTGCGGAACACTTGCGATGACTTGGACACGTTTCTGACCCGCTTCTGTGTTGTGAACCAGTGCCCGATTCTGGAAGTTTCCCAGAATCCTGTACAGGTACCCAGGAACACGGAGGCGTTGAAGCGAGTTGGCGATAGCCTCCCAACTGGCGATATTGTACGCATTTTTCACGTCAAAACTGATCACTGCACAGTAGCGGATTGCCCGCCTCTTGCGCTAGATTGCCACCTTTGCCGTCTTGGTGACGAACAGTATGGGATCCACCGTTGACTTACCCTTACGGAAGCTAAACTGGTTGTTTGACAGGCCTCGTGTACCCTCCGCGTACTTCCACAGTCTGTTGAGGATTACCCTCTCAAGTACCTTACCCGCCGTGTCCAACAGGCATATTGGCGATACCCCGATGGATCACCTGGTGGCTTTCCTTCTTGGCGATACGAGGATCTATCGTTATCAGACGTCCTGGAAGACGCCCTCATCCAGGCATCTCTGACTGACTACCCTGAACTTTTCGGGTTCACGATGCGTTCATCGTTCGTCATTGTCGTCTCACCTCCAGCTGCCGCGGTGCCGTTGTCATTGTCCATGTGATACCGGAATGCCAGCGAATCGGTCGTGGCTTGGACAGATTCCAGCAAAGATTACTTGATTTTACTCTGGTGATTGATCGGTAGGAGCCGCCGGTCCGTCGACGAAGCTTAAAAAAGCTTTGTTTCAGTTCCTTGGTGATGTTGCTATGCGACAACGTGAAGTCGAGCTCGGAGACCACCACCACTTTGGGAAGCGTTCCGTGCTTCCTTTCCATGGCCCGGATGAAACATGATGAGTACTCATTTGTGTTCGCTTTCAGACCACCTTGGATAAACGGGGTACACTTTTTTGGCCATTGGAAGCAACCAATCCGAACAGAATCACCCCTGCTGGATGCTTGGTCTGAAACGTGAATTTGATGTTCTCAGGTACATCAGTTGCTTTCATCCAATTGGTTGATGCGACTATTGGACACGCTGTAGACAATGAACTGCTTCTTGTCCGTGAACAGAATGACGATGGACCTCTTCTTCACTTCAGTAAGCAGTTCATTGCTTCGCTCCACTCTAGCTGTTTTAATTCTGTCTGTAATCAGGTGTTTTCAAACTCGAGCTCCAGACTTTCCTTTTGAGTCATATTTCAACACTTTTCTTACTGTTGCTGCTGATACTGCTTAGCCTACATTGCTATTTTCTCAAGTGCCGAACGGGATTAAGAGTTACTTTAACCTTAATAGACTGTATCAACCCGGTGTTGACGTGACTGGGTCGCTCAGTAGTTACCCGTTCTGTTTACTGAGCAGATGATCGAAAGTTCAATCCCAAGGAGGGGACGCTTACCATTTGTCACTTGCCTCTTTCTATCACCACTAGATTTAAAAGCAGTCTACTGCGCTTTCATTGATCGCATCACTTACCACATGGCATCCGTGATCTAAAAATAACCTGCCTCGCTAACACAAAAAAAAACAATCCTTCCCTTGACAATTGTGGAAACGCAGTTCTCACACTGATTTTACTGATTGCTTGCAATATTCCGCCACGTTCTTTGCCAGTCGATAGATGAATTTTCTTGTTCAACTCTTGGTACGTCGGTTTGTTGGATGAAATGCTGGTGTATGAGATCAGTGGAAGGGTTTTGCTGAATCAGGAGGGGAATTTGGGATAAATTTGATAGGATTATTCTTAGGTCGGGATGGTCTATTGAAATTGTTGGGCGCGGATTGTTGAGAAGGAAGGATCTATAATAGGGAAGGGAGTCATCTCTCGTAAGTGTCGATGAATTGCCAGTGACTTGCATTTGAGTGCCGGTAGTTGCAGTTTTAAACCGCCATGGTCTCGACTGCGTGCCAGCTGCATAATTGGTACACGAGCAGCCAACCCACTCCATAGGAAGATGCCCATTCTTGATGTGATTTTTTAGATGTGTATGTTGAGTGGTGGTAATATAGATGAAAGGTACCAGATTCTAGAGGTGCCAAACGTATTTAGCACAATTATTTTTTGAAGCAGGTTCAAAGTTCGTGACGATTGCAGCCACAATAATTGTGCGAATTTCACAGTTGCTGCATCCCAGTTTAGTGTTGTCATTACTCGAATCGAGTTGGCGAATATCACTCCCAGTATCTTCACCGTATTTTTGGTTTGCAGCCTCGATTGGATTTTCGCAATACCCAACGTCAATTGCAACAGTTTTCCGTGTATTTAATTTAGCGCCCGCAATTATTTCGAATCGTGTGAATAGTCTATAACTGATAACACTGATGTCATCAGCATATGCCACCAGGAGATCATTCCCACACACTTCTTCAAGTGTGCATACCAAAGGATGGAGATACAGTACGAAGAGGTGCATGGACAACGGGTCCCCCTGTCGTACGGAACGTTGAATTTCGATCGGTCGTGAGAGATGTCCATTGACCAGCAAACGAGAGGTCGCTCCGCAAGCGATCTGGGTGACTAAAGTAACTAAACGATGATTGAAGCCTAATGAGCGCATGGTTTCACAGAGGAATGAGTGCCGGACACGATCGAAAGCGTGATCTAAGTCAAAGCTGATGAGTTTTCCTGCCTGCTCTACGATGGTGACGGAGACTGGCTATTCGGTCTTTCAGGGCGAGAGTTGCCTGAAAGATATTCCGCTCTGAGTTCGCGCATTTCTGTCCGTCGCTCAGTATGAGGTGGAATCGCATTACGTCCTCCAGTCGGGCTTTGAGAATGCGAGAGAACAGTTTATAGTCCGTATTTAGAAGCGATATGGGTCTGTACGACCGGGCTGTATCATCGCTACCTTTCTTCTTGACCAAAACAATGATGCCATCAACAAACGTTGTTGGGAAATTACCATTTAGCGCTTCATTCATCACTAGGGTGAATTCTCGGTGAATAACGTCAAACATGCGGTGGTAAAATTCCTTCGGAAGACCATCGCAGCCGGGAGATTTACGTGATGCACTGCTTCTTATTGCAGCGAAAATTTCAGATGTGCTTATCTCATTAGAACATGATAAGTTTACCGCGTCGTTAGGAGGTATGACTCTATCGCAAACAAACAGGTTCTCAGCATCTTCAGTTTCTTCTTCGGAGTAGAGGCGGGAAAAACATTCCACCATGTGCTCCTCGATCAGGTGGGGATCGTCGATGGTTTCGTGTTGCTCCGTTTGGAGTCGGGTGATGACGGTTCGCTTCCTTCTCAGTTCTCCCAGTTGAAACACAGAGATGGGTTCCCCCGCCAGGTACGTCTCGTAGATGCGCATAAACTATAGACACTCAAGTAATAGACCGGACAACGTGCCGCCATGTTGTATCCAAAACGAAAATTTCCTCGCATTTCCCATACGATTTGACAGTTGTTTTGGATACATCAACTGTGCCAGACTCACGTTGTCCGGTCTATTACTTGAGTGTCTATAGCATAAACATGTGAGAAAAGTTCCGCCTTTGAAAAGTCTCGCCTTTGATCTGGTTAATTTTTGTTATCATCGCTGGGTTCTGGTAGTAGCCATCGTATGCTATTCGTAGCTCGACGTATAGGCGCTGATGTTCGTTGTTGAATGCATCAAACGCCTCTCGCGATTTCCATTTGAAGAAGGTTTTGGTTTTGGGCTTAGCATACGTTAGCCACCACTCCATCCATGAAGCGTAGTTTCGGCGTTGACGGGTCCAATACTGCCACCGGTATCGAAAATCCGCCACATTTTCGTCGTTCAGCAGGTGGGGGCGAAGGGACCAAAAACCATGTCCGTGTTCTCGTCCAAGACGGGGAAGGCAGAGTCTCAAAGTCAGTGCTTTGTGATCCGAGAATGAGCAGATGTGAGTATGTGCCGTTCGTAGATGATTGCGCAACGCTGTGCTCACGTAAATGCGATCAAGACGGGACCGTGCATTTCTGTTGACAAATGTAAAGCCTTCATCTCGAGGGGACCGTTTTTCCCACACGTCTAGAAGCTATAGATGTTGGACGGCCGTTCTGAGGGATGGACTTGTGTTCTGGCTAGACGAATCAGTCACCCATTAGAATTATGTGCTCAGTTCGATTTCGAAGATAGTAGGCGAGTGTGCCGTTAAAGAACTCTTCTCGAGTTGCACGCTGCGCAGTACCCGAGGGGCCATATACATTTACTCGTATATTCGTATAGCTATTAGCCGACCGTCCAAACTTTTCTCGACGTGAGAGAACTGGATGTGAGATTTTAGCGCGATTGCTGTTCCCCTTCTCGAGTGGTCCACATTGGTGACAACAACAAAACCCGGTATTGAGAGCAGCTCGTTCTCCACCTCATGTAAGCAAACAATATCCAGATTTTGGCTACTGACAAAGGTTCGTAATGCGTTTATTTTCGTCGGGCTAGTAATAGTGTTGATGTTGACGGAGGCGACGTTGTACGATGTGAGAGACATTATTTGTTGTTTTGCTCTGCATCTTCGTCGTCTTCGTCTTCGTCATCACGTCGGGGTTTTTTGACCGCACGTCTACGGCTTCGCCTGCGGTTTGTGGACGTTGAAGAATCGTCCGTCTCGTTTTCGTTTGAGCTGCGAGGAGGTAGATGATCGGGCTTTTTGAACAGTTCGATCAGATGTAAAGAAATGTTGGTTGGAACAGCAAGTGTCTGTGACGACGCTTGGAGGTTTGACGTAGATTTTGCTATTGTACACGGGTTTTGTAATACGATCGCTGATGGTTGACTGACGGTTTGTAAGTTCGAGCTGAATGATTCGTTCTGACTCGAAGGCGGTGGTAGTTCAGGAAAAATGTCCGATGTCATCGGTGGTGGCGTAGTCTGTTTTGGTCCGACTGGTTTTGTCTTCGACGGCTTTGTCATCGATAGTTTCACAATCGATGGTGTTGCAATCGAGGCTCTTCGTTGGTGCTGCTGCTGTTGTTGTGGTGCTGATTGCTTTGTCACATTAGCGTAGCTCTTCTGAACCAGGAGCTTTTTATTTTGAACACACGATATACCCGTGTGTGTCTACTCGTGGCAGTGACGGCATGAGTGAAGTTGCCCCTTATAGGCAAAGTAAGCTTGCGCTCCGTCGAAGAAAAATCGTAGCAAGCGTCGCGGTGGACGGTTCAGTTTTTCGTGAGCTTTCACGTTTTTTTCGCTTGTAGCAAATTCATTTATCGTTCGAAAAATTGAAGTTTGTAATATGTTATAAATCAGTGTGTGTGTGTGTTAGGAATAAAGAGGTGACGTTATTTGGAAAAATCAACCGCAATTTCGTTAAGCAAAATTGTATAAAATGAGTAGACGTGAAACGGGGTCTAGTGCTATGTAGGTGCGGAGGAAAGCTATATTTTTCCCCGGATTGTGTCTTGCATTTGCTAGTGCTGGTCTTCTGGCGGGCCATTTACAATAAGAAAAGGAGAAGCTCAGTCCGAACTATCAATACAGTTGCCCGTCGGTAACATTCGCCAGGTTCCCCGGAAGAGCAACTATACAAGGGCGTAGTGGGGTAAAATCAGCCATATCTGCCACTCGGGGAAGTTTGGCTTAGAGAACACCTCTACTGGTTTAAGAAGCTGACGAACCGAGTAATCATCACTTTGGTTACAAAGCGGAACGCGGACGTTTTTGAAATATTGGTGAGCTCCTTCCATTTTTTTCCTTTTTACTTTCAATTATATTATTATGAAGATATTATGTGGGTAAAAGGTTTGTTCTTTCACCACTTTCGTGAAGCTGATTTCATCGAAGAAGCTGTTGTAAATGTAGAATTTGGACGTGATTTTTGGTGTGACAGTATATATTATTTTTGGCTTCATTCTGACTAGTTCTCTTTTATTATCCTTTCCTCTATTTTCAGACATTCTTCTCTTTTCAGAGAGCGAGTAATGGCGCTATAACCATAAGCTATAAGGAGCTAGGACTATAGTTAATGCTAAAGTTCCAACCGTTTTGAAGAGAAATGGAGCATCACTTAACCCTCTTAGACTAGATGCTCCCAACGACCATTTTTGATTAAATTTCTGTTCTGTACACCAAACAGGGCGTTCTGTTAATCTATTCTCTCCAACTATTCATTTCCGTTTTCCTTTGATATCTACTGAAGTCTACGTGGGTTCCCCGTGTCTTCTTAAGGTAGATAACAAATCCTCCCTATCACCAACGGTTGCATGGACGTGGCCAGGTGAGCGATCGAGGAGTGTCTTCGTGGAGATTTTTGCGTGAAAAAACGTATCGGTAACCGGTTGCGTTTCATGGTGGCATGCAATATCTTCAACGAACTATTCCTCATCGTAGCTCCATCCACGAGGTGTGCAAACGTCAATGCTAATGCTAATGCTAATGCTAAAGTAAGCTTGCGCTCCGTCGAAAGTGGCCCACGACGCTATATTACGTTTCACTATCATGCGTGCAGACCAGATACCGAGTGGTATACCGCCATACTCGTGAACTTCGCCAAACATTAGTTCCCGTATTGAGAGAACATCGCCATAATGGCTAAGAAAAGTCAGTGATCTTAACAAAAGCACAGGACGCACCTCTGTGACACTGAAGTCTCTTCACAATCTTCTCTCTTTAGCCCAAGCGCTGTACGGCAAAACTCGTAAACTTTCTTATACGTTGGCTTGAGAAGAAGATTGGAATAGTCAATTTTGAAGGTATTTTCTCGCCTCATCGCGGTTACACTGCGCGACGCGGGTTGACACGGTAATTTCTTTAGCAGGAGAAAAAGAATAATGTTTGGCTCACTGATAGTCGTACTCGAACGAAAAACGTCTATACTTCTCAGAGGCTGAGCGATAACTACTACCTGTTCAGAAACCACCATAACCTCAGAAAAGCCATTCTGCTGGAGCTGGGTCACTTTTAAACTGCAGGATGCTGGAGACTGGAGACGGTAGCGGATCCAATTGGCTAAAATACTCAACGAGATTTTTTGTCACTTTTGGAAGTTTCGAAGCTTTTCTCCAGTGTGTGTGATTACTTCTTTATCATTTTTTAAAAAACCAGTTAAGGAAAAATGCACCGAACAAACTGTCGTTATGCACAGCAAATGGTCAAGTATTGTTTTGAACGTAGTCACTAACACCAACTATGTAAAAGCAACGTAAGCTCACCCCTCACCTCACACACACACACACACACACACACGCGAGTTTTGATGTTTGTTTTTATCCCGCTCTTCGATATTTCTACCCAAACATGTGAGAAAGGCCTAAGTGCTAAACGTTAACAATGACTTTAAACCACAGAGAACAGACATCCAAGCTAGAGTGCCCTTCGTGTGTAAATTTGTGTAACTGCCATTTTAAAATTACAGCTTCTTTCCGATAGCTTTGGTGATTCGTATGTTGATGGCGCCACCTGCGCGCCTTGAGATTTGATAGGCTGTGAGATTTGATAGACAGTCTAGGTGAAACCTAGACTAGGCGGCGCTGATTTTCCAACGGTTTGCTTTTGAAAATTTACACAGTAATGTTCGAGCCTGGATGTCTGTTCTCTGTGTTTAAACGTCGATTTCTCATGGAAAACAAATGATTCTGGCTTACCGAAACCTGCATCTGGCAGAGGAAATTTGCTCTACTAGATGGCGTAGTAAGATTGCATGAATGTGAGAAATTCGTGAGAAATCAATCATTAAAATAATTGTTTGCGTTTGGTTCATTGGTCCTTTTCACATGTTTGGTTAGATGCATTTTAGAGATGGATGGAATAATAATATCATCGAGCAGTTTTGGGATGAACTTCTCCAACAAATTGTAGCAATGAATTCCTAATCTTTCGAATAAAGCAAAAATAGAGGAATAAACTATGTAAGAAAAAAAATATCAAAGTATTGTTCCACCGCAAAGTTCGAGTGGTAGGAAACGTCTGCGGGAATGGCGTGATTGAGGACAAACTCAACCCAAGCTCCCCAGCCAGATAGTCAGCAATCTGACATAAATCAGACTGAAGAGAGTGTTTAAATTTAAGCGAGATATCTTTCTGTCTAGATTCCATTTCAATAAAATGCGCTGTGTCCTTTTCAAGAACGAATGTGGTGCAAGGGTATAGAGAAAAAAATGGCGGTCAAATCGAATATGGCGGTCAAATTTTGTTTCCAGCCAAGCCCTACTTTATTATTTCTAGAAACATGTTGTTTACAAGAGGTTTTAAAGCAAATTTCAGAGATATGGCATAATAAGCAAGTTCAGAGTTGCTCAAAATCGAGCTTTTTTACAAAACTGTTTGACCCCCTGGCGAGTGAGGGGTCCATCAATTCGAGTTCAGGAAAGTGCCATTCTCATTTTTACACCACTTTCGATCAATCAGACACAAAAAAATCAATTTCCAAAGACCTCATGTCAATGGCGGCCTGGTTTGACAGAGGATTGGTCAGGGATCTTTAAATGTCCTACCAGATATCACCAGCTGAAATCTTATTGTATCGTTTGAATTGCAGGGCACTTTTCGCTGCCTGCTGCTTTATAAATTGATGTAAAAGTAACATGCTAAGAAGGGCATCCAAAGCAACTTTTCATTGCCCCAGTTATTGATACACAGGCAAGTATCTATACTTTACCTAGCTTCACTTAGGTGGTTACCTAATTAAATTTAGGCCACCATCTAAGCGAAGCATGTGTAATTTTCGGACGAACTATTGCAGAATAAATCCAATGGACAGTTTTTGGTCGAAGTCCCCATGTTTTACCCATTTTCTGCCATACTCTTCAACCCGAATTGACGTCATTCAACGATCTTACATACAGCCGGCTTCTCCCATGGAAAGTTCAATACAGAGTTAATTCGATAAATCACAATGCCTAATGCATTTTTGACGTTGTTATTCGAGTAACATAATCGAAAATATACATTGTGCGA
This sequence comes from Aedes japonicus, assembly GCA_034211315.2. Lineage (NCBI taxonomy): Eukaryota > Metazoa > Arthropoda > Insecta > Diptera > Culicidae > Aedes > Aedes japonicus. The sequence continues at coordinate 28,631 of JASCZW010007716.1, forward strand.
CGGTGATGGACTCTGAAAACAAACACGTGGCCAGCAGGGGATGATGACGATGGACGCCGGGAACCCACTGGAGCGTAGATGGCGAGCACCCGATAGGAAAATGACCCATTGTTCAAAATCACGCTGCAGCGAAAGGTAGCGACCCGGCACCGGTTAACCGAAATGTATTGAAAAATAGTTGGATTGGACCACTTCATGCAATCTCGTTCGGCAAATCAGAAATCTTTATTCTTACAATTGAATAGCAGATTAGATGTACCATTTTTTTCGTTAACATCAAAAGCAGTCGGCACCGGTTGAGTAATTACGGGGAAATGTGTAAATCACATCATAATAGCGTTGGAATCCCATCAAAGTGTAATTAGGACACACGACAACCATTGAGGTAATTGATGATTGGGTCCTCGGGGAGGCCCAAAAAATCGTTTTCCTAGATGGATTTCACCACTCAGTTGGCAAGGCTCGTTAGCAAGAGTAGAGAGCGATCATTTTATCATCATAAGTATCATATCACTGTCTGTCGTTGTCGTTGTCGTCGATGACGTCATTGGTACTTCCGCTTGCATGGAAATATTTTTAGAACAATGCAATAAAAAAACGATAGCCTGATAAGCCCTTCGCATAAATGATCTCGAATTGCAAATATGGGATGTGCATTACTGACAACGATATATGAGAAACTCGTTTTCATTTCAATGGAGAATGTTGAGATGGGAATATGGGAATTCAAGTGTGAAAAAGCGATTTGATACTGTGGATCAATGAATGGAGACAAATGAACTGATGAAGTAGTCGGTATGCAACTGGAAAATTGTTGACGTATGCAGCATGATTGGCGCCGCCCTGACTATTTCCTCTGATTCACTGTAAATTAATATGCTATAATTGATTTTTGCTTCTACAAGTCAATCTGGTTTGACAGCACTCGTTGTAGCTGCTGATGTCTGTACGATTCTTGGGTTATTATTTTTGGACAATGGTCTTCATCGGAGGAATAACACTCATGTAAACGACCACAAGCAATTAGCTCATTTCCCCACCCAAACAAACACGCAGAGATGTGGAACATTCAAAGTACAGTCTCATCGCTAATTATGCCGTAACAATTTCGATGACATTAGTCAAACAACCGGCCTGGCAATCAAAACACTAGTTATCTAACTTCTTCAGGCATCATCCCACTTGAGCGGCCCAGTATGAAGTTACACTATGGAGATGATGCAAAACAAGCGATCATTTTCGGCGCTTGATGTGGTCCGGTAGTCGTCGTCCCAGCTTGCATGCATTGGCGTTGTGAAAGCAAACGGTGTGTTTATTTTCCCATCTACAGCCAGATTCCAAAGCACACGCGGAGAAGATGCAAAATCCAAGACTGTTCATTGTGTATAATATTTATGCTTATACTTATTACGAATTTCGCCGAAAGAAACCGGTTCCTGACTGAGCCGTTGGTTGGGCTCGTTCGCTGTTTTGCAGTAAAACCTGCTGACCGAGTTGCGAGTTGGAGATGTTTAATTGCATTTTGCTCCTTTGACCGATACTTCTCCTCACGGACGAATTTCCTGCCACTCTCCCCTATGGATCCACTTCTTTGATTCTACTCGGTTAGGAATTGTGTGACTGTCGACCAATTGACAATCGGCGCCCTTTCCATCTGTTGTACTCACATCGGTGATGCAATCGGCCTGATTGATGTTGGGTTCAATCGAATTTAATGAAGCAACACTACGCTGAAGTTTGCTTGTTAGCTAGTTGAATTGCAAATGGAAATGCAATTCAATAGGTTTGTTTAGTTTGTGGAATTGAGGCTCCTCAGAGGCTCCTAAACTACGTCGAGGTTTTCAGACAGTCATCAAGTTGGAAATGATCTCCATTTCTCTGGCCATTGGGGGATGGTCACTGAACCAGAAAAACCCGGAATCAATCCTGATGAATGTGAACTTTATTAAGGTAAAGAGAAAGATTTTTGCTTTAATCTTGATTAGGCAGACTTCTTGTATGTCTTATGCTAATAGATGACATTTTTTATTGTGGAACTAGGGTAAGGGGATGTAATGTTAGCCTAGCTCCTTCATTCGGCCTATGTACCAAATGTGTCATTAATTTAGCGATAATCAACAAAATCATGTTGCTATTAGCATGATAGATGTAATCCGGAGCAATTGAGACAATATCAATCATCTTATAGTGGTTCACTTTCGCGTAATTTTCGGTTTCTTGAACTTTTGGGGCATCTTCATTTCACTGGTTATGCTGAACAGATGATCTACACGATCTTCAAGTGATCTAAATTTGGCTTAATTGAATCGATAAAGCAAGTCATGCAGTCGGGATGTGCAGAACATAGTTACACGTTACAAACTAACTGTTCAAATAGCTAAAATAACAATGATTTTACAAGAAAATCGTAGACCCAATGTTGGGTACATATTGTTTTGTATGTTCCCAAATATGGCCTGTTGTATCAATAACGCAGTAAAAAGTTTGTTATTGGTAAAATTTCAAGTGGAAATGCATGAATTTGCGGTTTTTTATATTCAAGTGGCTCATCTAAACACAAATCGAAGAGACAAAATCATGGTATAGTGAATTATAATGTTTTCACTATTGAATGACTGATAAATCATACATGAACATCATTTAAGTGTTTCGCGGCAGTTTTACTTTAGTTTGTGTTGTGAAATGTTGTATTAAGTAAATCCAGTACAGCTTACAATGCCTTAATTCATAAAATTAGGAAAAAAAACGTACAAAGACTGCATTTAGTAATAAATCCATCGAATGGGGCGAAGTTGCATCCACGAATAGACCCAATTTGATGCTTATAGACCGACATTAAATCCACATCCCTCGAAAGTTTATGGCATTATAAAAATAGTTGTGTAACTTTTAGTGATACATACTACCAAATGTCTTATCAAGCTTATATATCTCGCTTACAGCTTAAAAACTTTATGAGTTATAATGAAAAATGTGATCGCTGGTTGCATAATAGGTCAAGGGACACATACCCTACATTTCTCTTTTCTATACCGAGTTACTTAGTTAAGTCACCTTTCCTGAAAGATTTCCATCCTGGACTGCTGCTCGCTTTAGCCTTGACCTGAGCCCAGGTCAGATTCCTATCAACTTCCTTTATTACCTTGTTAAGGCTCTGACTCCACGAGCCGCTGGGTCTACCACTGCTGCGATGTCCTGCTGGATTCCAATCTAGCGCTTGCTTGCCCACCTCCACTTTCGTTCTCGATGTTCTGTTGACATCGACGATTGCGCTCAGTATTCGAGATCCATTTGCGAGGCTACCAGATACGAATCAATACCGGTAGATGAAGACTGCAGCTTTTGAGTGTTCTCCGACGATACACACCACGTCTCACGTTTGAATTGGATATTCGAACTTTGGTGCGTTGAATTATCTGGTTTGATCTCCATACATTTCGTAGACTCACAAAAGTCGTACCAGCCATCTAGATTTGTAAACCTATGTAACTCTTGGTTCCGTCGTATGACGCTATCTGGCTGCCAAGATATTGGAAACTATCGACTTTCTACACTGTTTGCCCCGCTACCGAAAAGTTGGGAGTTCTGTTAACATTGATGGCTAGACCCGCCGCAGATTACGACGTCCAGAATCAGATTTCAGATTTCAGCGAGTGCGTTGATCTTGCGCTGCATATCAATGCGCCGTTGCGCTAACAGCGAAATCGAATCTAATTATGTAGGGTGCTGCACGTGAAAGGCTCGTACTACCGCTCGATTAGGTTAACGATTTTATCCGGGAAACCTTTGCGTCTCAGCGGGCCACATACATTTTCGTGATTGAGTTTGTCGAATACTTTTTAGTATATTGAATTCCAAATAGAGCGACTCTTGACCCTCGTGTCCACACAAGATCTTCCGGCACGGAATCCTGCCTGCTGTCGCCAGGGAGTCGTGTTGATTTTCTCCTGCATCCGATTCAGGATAACTTTGCACAGAACTTTTACAACAATACACAATACTAGGGTTTTTTTTCATTAGGGCGAATCTACAATTGAGAGATTCTCTCCGGGCTCGCTCTCTTTCATTCATAAACCAATCACCTTGACGTTTTTGATTATACTATTTGTAGATTATGCTAGCCAGCACTGTTGTGTTTCGATCTGTACTAAAGAATGCCTCGTAAGTTTTATAATGGCGCTGTAATGAATGAAAGAGAGCGAGCCCGGAGAGAATCTCTCAATTGTAGATACGCCCTAATGAAAAAAAAATCCCTAGAATAGCATTATGCCGCTCCAATTACCGCCCACAGTCAGATCCCTCTTCTTAGAGACTTCCACTAAGATGCTCTGCATCAAGTCGGCAGAATCACAGTGTCCCAGTTTTTACAGAATAGTTGATGGAACATTTATCCGGATTACATGGGCTCAACTTTGAGCATTGCTGCCGGTTGCGATTGACCCCGGAAAGTATATTGAATTTCATGCTTCGAATAGCGGCTTCGATCTCGGAGTTGACGTGAGTGATGCGCCGCATCCGTGGTGGATCATGTCGAAAAGTTGATGGTTAGTTGGACTTCGTAACTTGATGGAGTTGTTCAGGGCGAGTTCAATCCGAACACAAATTGTGGAATAGCGGTTCTGAATTCCCGAGGGCTAAGCTGAGTCAATAGGGGAAAGACTTAACACATCGGCAAGAGAGGTTTCCTATGCTGGATTGCCTCTATTTGCCTACAGGGAAAAAACTTTACGATTAGTGGAATAGTACAATTCGAATACCACTCAATCTCCCACGCTTCAGCGCTTCCTGAGGATCGTACCACTCGTGTCTATCCCCGCTCTTCGAATCAAACCTTCCAATGTAATGTTAATGAGCAAACACGACAGTCCATCACCTTGCCGTGATCCTCCCGAGATTCGAAGGGACGCGACATTCGAGAGTACCCCTGAAACTCGGACGACATACATCCCTAGTTGCACATTTGTTTTCATTCGGTTGATATAACATAAATATGACTTGTTAAGTCATAATCAAGTTACTACAACTAATTATGATCGTAGTGTGCTACTTGGGATAGATGGATATCTTTGGATCCATCCGTGTTAGTTTATCTAGAAATCCATATTCTTGCTTGGTCTGCCATGGCTGGTTTCGATGGATCGATTTTGACGTAAGCTGATTTGAAGTCGATGAAAAATGATGTGTAGGCACGTTATATTCGCGAAATTCCTGAAATACTTGCCGAATCGCGAAAATCTCGTCCTTAGTAGCACGAGGGGTAATCATGAATTCCGCTGCCCCACAAACTCCTTAACAATTGGTGACAGACGGTGGCATTGAGTTTGGGAGAGCAACTTGTAGGTGACGCTCAGCAGCCTGATTGCAGGATAGTAGCATACAAAATAAAAGAATTAATTTTAAGAAGCGGGTAAAATTTCCCCTCGTTTAATTCCAAGCCAAAGAAGGCGTAAACATCAAATTTGTTTGCAATCTTTTATGCGCCATGCAACAATGTTTGCAATCTTTTATACAATAGGCTATATTCAGGCGTTCCAATTATCTTCTTCCAAATCTAGGATTCCCTTTATGTGCATTTGATAACGCAGAAATTTCAATTTTTCTTCCTATCTGTGCAGCAATCCACCTTACAATCCTTTTTATAGATGGGACACACGATACCTTCCATACACTCCTCCGGTAAACACTCTTCCTCCCTAATCTTGGGAATTACTCAGTGCAGCGCCCTTGCCAGTGCTCAACAACCGTATTTAATTAGCTCGCTTGAAAGTTGGTTAACGCCAGCATTGTTTATTGATTTTCAACCGACCAATTTTCTTCTCAATTTCATGAAAAGTTGGGGTCGGAACCCTGCCAGCTTCTGCACTTGTTCCTAGATTTCTAACCGTGCCACCTCCATTTGCTGTAACTTATTTGTTTATTTATTTCAAACTTATTTGTTTATTTGTTTCAATTTTTCATCTGACTAGCAGTCTTAATGAAGTTTTGATGGGAGAAAGCCTGCATGATTCGGCCGCATGCAGATACCGTATCATGGAGGCAGAAAAACCCCATATCTTTTCTAAATTATTTACTACAACTAAAAACCTAAACAGAATACATAGTTTGAACATAGATTAAAATTAAACATTTATAATTTCTTCTTTTTTCTCAATGCCTTTCCGAAAGCTTACGCTTGAATGTAGCAGCAGAAGCGTTGAAATCAAAGAGCATGTACGATTGGTTGAAGCTAGCTGACATGAATCGTATTGGATCATGCTGACCATACATAGCATGACGGGACTCCAGATGCAGAAAATCTCGTTGTCGAAGGATTCTCTCTGGTGCGTAGATGTTTAGCTGTGCCAGGATTTCCGACGAATCTGTATCTCCCAAAAGGACTTTAGCTACAAATACTGCTTGCGTGGAATTTCTACGTTTCTCCAAAGTCTCTATGCCCAGTAGCCTACATCGATCTTCGTATGGTGGTAGATTGAGAGGTATTCCCATGGCAGAGAACGGAGGGCGTATCTTATAAATTTACGTTGAATTGTTTCGATCCTTTCAATCCAACATGACTGGTACGGGCATCAAACCACGGCATTGGATTCTAAGATAGACCGCACCAGAGCGCAGGTAAAGAGACCGAAGGCAGAGAGGGTCGCGGAATTCGTTTGCTATTTTAAAAATAAATCCAAGCTGTCGGTTAGCTCTGCAGATTATGTCGTTGTAATGCAATCGGTAGGTCAGTGCTGGGTCAAGGATAACTCCTAAATCACGTACTTTCTGGACACGCTCAAGAGGTTGATCAGTAATATTATAGTCATGTATTATCGGTCTTAATTTTCTGTGGAATGAAATGATGTGGCATTTATGGATACTCAAAGTAAGCATATTTCTGGTACACCACTCAGAAAAACGATCAATTAGCACTTGTAATTCGAGGCAGTCTTCGATACAATTCACCTCCATGTAGATTTTGACATCATCAGCATAAAATAAACGGCATCCTGGGGGCAGTGTCTCCGATAGCTCATTGATGAATATGGAAACAGCAGAGGCCCTAAGTTGCTTCCTTGTGGTACGCCTGATAGGCTGGTGAATGGTTCGGAAGATTCACGTCCAATATTTACCATAAGCTTCCGGTCCGTAAGATACGATCTGAACCAGCAGGTTAAGTTCCTAGAAACACCGAGTCTTTCAAGACGTTCAAGCAAGATCCCATGATCAACACGATCAAATGCAGCTTTCAGGTCGGTATATACAGCGTCAACTTGTGCGCCGAGATCTAACGTCCGCAAGCAGAAAGAAGTAAACTGCACAAGGTTCGTTGAAGTACATCTTTGGGGTAAAATCCGTGTTGATCCGAAGATATGTAATGTTTAAAAGAATCAAACAACATTTCGTTAATAATGATCTCAAAAATCTTCGAACAGGCACACAATGAAGTTATTCCTCGATAATTCTCGACGTTTCGCTTATCGCCTTTTTTATGCACCGGGAACATAATGGAAATTTTCCAAGCAGAAGGAAACTTGCACTCTCGCAATGACATGTTGAAAAGAAGCGTCAAAGGGTGTAAAAGAACGTCACAACATCTTTTAAATATACACGAAGGAATACCATCATGACTTGGCGATGTAGAATATTTTAGTTTGTCGATGGCAGATTTGGTGTGTTGGAGAGTAGCTTGTATATTTCTCAGATGGCAGACATCACGCGGGGTGTTTCTACAAGCCTTTTCTATTTGAGATGATGATGTCGAAAATTTGTTGAAAGCACTTTTAAAATGATCTGCAAAAAGATTGCATTTATCCAATGCAGAACTGGCAAAAACATTCCCCAAGAAAATCTCCACTGGTAATCCGTGATCCTTTCGTTTGGTGTTGACGAACTTCCAAAAGTTCTTTGGGTTTCTCCTTAAACAATCTTGCATACGTAGAGTGTAGCGTTTGTACAACAGGCGATTGTATAATCGGTATCTCTGACTAGCTCGATTGAAAATTTGCTTCGCAAAAGGACAGTGGGATTTACTGTAGTTACGGAGTGCTCTAGCTCTTTGTTGCTTCAAACGTCGCAGGTGTGAATTGCCCCAAGGTGGTTTGGGACTTTGTCTACGTAGGGGAACATGCTTAGCAATTACACTTTGCATTATGCTAGTAAAGCATTCAACTGCATAGTCAACATCACCGGTGGAGCTCATTTGCGCCCAATCTATGCGATTAAGTGTCTCTAGCATTTTCATGAAATCTGCTTTATGAAAATCGTAGCTCGCTACATCGAAATTAACGAACTCTATTCCCTTGGAAACATCAATTTCGACTGCAAAGGGAGGGTGGTCGTCATCGATTATAGATAAAGGCTCTACAGCACCTGATATCGTGCATCTTTCAAGCGTCGTATCATTCACCAAAGCCAGATCCAAAATGCGACCGTTACGGTTCTTTAGGTTGTTGATTTGATTAAGACCATGCAGAGTGAATCCATCAAGTAATGCTGCACATGGCGCGGAGATATGTGATTGCAAAACATTTATTGCGGGATGGTCATTGCCCTCGGTTGTCCAAACTCAGCCGGACTGATTATAGTCTCCAAGTAAAGAACGTGATCGCTGATCCCGAAATGTGAAGATACAGCTTCAACAGAGTCGATGTGTTTGGTTATGCAATTCATGTCGGTCTTGCGATCAGGTGGAAGATACAGAACCCCTATGCTCACTGAATAGTAGGGTAATTTTATCTTGACCCAGAGCTGCTCTAGTGAAACATCGACCGGCGTAGGATCCAAAGAACAATTCAGGTTAGTAGATACAGCTATCAACACTCCACCACCTCGAGATTTTTTGCTGTTCAGAGAACTGCGGTCATTCCTAAAGACAGTGTATGACTGGCCGAACAGTTGCGGAGAAAAAATTTGTTCATTTAACCACGTTTCTGTGAAAATAATGACATCGTTATGCGACTCATTTACAGCAAGAAAAACTTCATCGATTTTTGTTCGTAAACCCCTAACGTTCTGGTAATAAACCCGTAATCGGTCTCTTCTGGCAGCCGAAATGTTGTGATTTCTCAGAGTTTCAACAGCATCAGGGAGTAGACTGTTCTGATCGGAAGATCTATCGAGCGCAGGCTGGATGGGCTCGACTGTGATGGGGAGCTCACGAGATTCCAATGTGCCGGAAGAGGTGCCTTTCGGGTGCGGTAAAAAGCTTATAGATGAGCTGTGCGGTGTGCAAAACTGCGTCCGTGACGTCGTACGGCTGAGAGTTGAAATGTTTTCAGAGGATGCAATGTTCTTCATCGAGTTGTACTTGCCTGAAAGGGCAAGCTGGAAGACTCCTTTGCCCGGCCCGAACACAGGGGCAGGACGACTGAAGAACGCTGGCTGCATTATCTCGACTGTGTCGGGGGGCTCAGGAGCTTCCAAAAAGCCATATGATGTGCGTCCTGGGATCGTCGATATTGATTGGTGCGTAGCGCTTGACATGCTTGAGCTGCAAGGCGAGAGAACATCAGAGCAGAGAATGCGCTTATTAAACGGGTACTTGCCTAGAAGGGCAATTTGGAAGTCCCCATCTCCAGTACTGAACACAGGGCCAGGACGACTTGCTGCATTTCTAGGGGGCTCGGGAATCAGCGCGACTGTGTCAGGTGGATAGGGGGCTTCCGAAATGCCATATACGATGCGTCCTGGGATGAGTAGCTGAGTTGATTGAAATAATGAAGCGGTATTGTTTGCTAATGGTTCGGAAGACGTGCAGCAAATCCGTTTTTTTGGTTCTGTTCAAATGTGCGAACCGTGACACCTTCAGGCCAGTACCAAGAATCACCGACAACGTTGGAGGCAGATTTACATACTGTCACTTTGAATGAGACAAACGATAGATCCTGTATGTTTTTCCCGCGGGGAACTAGTTTAGTCACCTGCACTAAAGATGAGTCCACATTGCAAATATCAATGACATGCCGTTTGACGCCGTCCATATCCTGATCAGGATCAAATGGAGTCACATAAAAGATTCCATATCTGTAAATCCCTGTCTACTGTTTGCAACTTTTAAATTTGGAACATTGAGTGCGGCATGGTGGTCGGCGTGAGTTTCGCCATTCTCAATGCCTTCGGGTTGAGCAACTGTTGGTTTGTTGACTGTGACGGTAGGGCGATTCGACTGATGTGCAGAAGCAGCTGGAGTGGAAGCGTTGATTCGAGTTGCATCTCTTACTGGGATTGATGATGGCTGACTGGTAACTATTTGCACACGTTTATTAGAGCCTACGGTAAACTTCTCCGGGATGTGTGCAATAGAGCCGTTGATTTCGTCAAGCACCTCAAAAGGATGTCTCCTCGCAGGATCTTGAGCGGTTTATCGGATCATCAGCGCTGTCGTCAAGGGTGAGCTGATCAATATTCTGTGAGAAGTTTTTAGATTGATTCGGTGGCTTTGACTGTTGAGTTCCGAAAAGCGTTTTGTTGATTTTTCGAAGATTATCTCCATAATATCCAAGCCGAGTGTCCATTGAATCATTGCCGTTCAATTTATCGTCAAAGTACTGCTTCCACCTTAAGATTACCTCACACTTTGCTCGTGTCAGCTTGTAGTTCGTAGCCTTTGCGCAAGCTGCTCAACTTCTTGTATAATTTGCGTGTGGCGTTAGTACAGTACAGTGCCTCAGAGATGTCAGGCATGGGTAGCAAATGTTTCAAAAATGTCTTCTTCTTTCCAATTCTCTTTAAATGCTGAGATAGTGTTTGGTTTTATAACCGAGTCCGTCCTACTTTATGAATTTTAATTCCAACTGCATTCGCGTGACCCTCTTATTTCCAGGCTACTCAACGCTAGTATCAGTGTGTCATATATTCACTTTATGTGCCTAAAAACATAAGAACGAAATGGAGTTTTCATAAGGGCCAATGTCACAAACGTAAACAATGGCTTCTTCCGCAAATTTCTTGAAAATGCAAACTCGCTCAAGTAAACTACCACTTCTATTGTACGATCATTGTGGTGATTCACTATGATTAAGTTAGCATTCTCAAGAAATTTTCGGAAGAAGCTATTGTTTACGTTTGCGACGTTGGCTCTTATGAAAACTCCATGTTGATATAACTTTGACGAGTGATACACCCGTTATTCTCTCACTCTGCAACAATGATATGTTGTAATTTAAATGTATTACAACAAAACACGAAGGAAAACAACAAAATGTTGTATCGGTGACGGGAAAGAGACAAGTTGCTGTAAGAAAATCTAAACATAATAGTCAAAAGGTCGAAAGTAACATTTGTAAACAATGACTTCTAGCGTGTTTTTCTGGGATCTGCTTGCTCCCACAAACAAAATAGCACCAGAAACAGATACGGGGAGTTATTCCCTTCCCGTCGGTAGTAGATACAGATGTAAGCAACCTGGCATTTCCAGGGAATTTACTTTTTAAGTCATTGTTTACAATTGTTACTTTGGACCTTTTGACGATTTTGTCTAGAAATGTTTTGATTCGCCCACAATGTTGCAATGATCTTGTTTTCGTGCAACAGCGACAAAAAAACTTTTTTTTTCATTATTGCAACACACTGCCGATAGCAACATTGCTTTATCAGCAACATGAACAAAAGCGACAATCAATTGTTGCTGTTGAACAAATTACTGATCTCAGTAAAATTTGTTGTGGATAGACTTCCACCAGAAGAAAATTGCCTGTTTAAAATCAAACACTGAACAGAACCGAACATTATCTTTAGCAAACTTGTTGCCAATCAGGAAAAAAAAGGAAATATGTGCGTTGAAGGCCTGATTTTCAACCCAGAACCATCCTGAACATGAGGTTCGGAACTTAGATCTATAATTGAGCTGTATTGAGCTACAATTGTAGCGTTTTCAGATGTACAAATGTACGATGTGTAATCAACTATGTTCATTGGATCTTATGGAAGGACAAGCAACATTATGACATAATCTTCGCTTTCTAAGTGATTCAACCTGTCCTGGAGTACCGAACATAGGATCTATAATTGTTACCGTAGCGTTTTTGGCTATACAAAGTTATAATATGTTCTCAACCATGTTTATTAAGTCTTTTGGAAGTTCAGCAGACATTCATTCATTTTGAAATTGAAAAGTTCTGTTTGAATATGTCGGACCAGGAGGATTTTCGACCAATACTAACTGTAGCTTTTTCAGCGGCAAGGCTAATTTAGAATGACCTAGATTATCACAAATTATTCCATGACATCTTTAACTTTCCAGAAGATTCAATGAACATGGTTGAATACATATCGCAACTTTGTATAGTTGAAATATCTACAGATACAATTGATACAATTGATACAATTTGAGCTCAAGAAAAGTTGGGATGACCTAGGACCTAGGAGATAATCGCAGATTATCTCATAGTGTCGGTTGACCTCCCAGAATATTCGATAAACATGTTTGAATACATATCGTAACTTTGTGTAGCCGAAAAATACAATTAGAAATTTTGGTACTGTTTTCATACTCTCACAGTCACCACTTCTTCACCTTTAGTGCGTTTTATACCTCATCGGGATTCCCCACCAACTCTCCGGGTGAAGTTGGTCAACACAAATGTTTTCGGACAGAAGTTGTAGCCTCGGTTGCAATTGTGGCCAAGGCTACAACCCAGGAAATATGTTTCGCACTCTTTCGGACACATTATCCATTATCCTCCTTAACAAACGATGTATCCATTTGTTCAAAACAACACAACGAAACGTATGCAATAAGTAGAAGAATGTCAGTAAAACGGACATGGAACACTAGCTGATGCAAATCAAATCTTATTTTAGGAATAAATCAATTATCTTATAGAAACATTTGCTTTTAAAAAAAATGGACAACAATTGCCGATTTTTCATGGGTTCACCTTCATCCGCACTGACGAAACTACCCATGCAGCATCAATCATAGTAACCCATGAGTCAGCACACAAAATTTGACAGCTGAATCATTCGAACTCTAACCGTGATGGCAAAAGCAGTGAAGCAAGTCCGTTCAGAAGTGTGCGCGTTCAAAGAACGGCATCCCGCCACGTCGAAAACGGACATCGTGCGGGACTCTGTGGACGCCGGATATGCCCGTTCCGGCATCTACAACATCTTGGCATTATTAGACAACAATCATAGCATCGAAAGAAAGCCCGGTTCCGGACGGCCGTTGACCCTGAGCGACAAGAAGCTCCAAAGGATGCTGAAGAGGAAGACCGAGGGAAAAGTGGCTACATCCCTGCGTGCGCTTGATCGGGAAGTCGGTTCAACCGGCCAAAAAGTGAAAAAGTACCTGGCGAACATGAACATTCATGTCAGGAAGCGGAAGTCACGTTCGATGGGTTTTGGAGCTGCAGGCAATCAAGGTTGCGGCTTATCATTTTTGACATCCATATTCATTTGCCGATAGCTCTTCTCAGAAGCTCAATTTCAAATATATGTATGATGAACTTATGGTGCGAGTAGACCTACACTGGTCTAACAATACATAGCTCAATCTCATATCTGGAATAGAGCGTATATTGCAGTGATCTTCGCGATGATATTCGCGTGAAGATCACGCGATTATCATCGTGAAGATCACCGTGAATATACGCTCTATGTCGAAGATATAGGAGTTAGAGCAATGTACTGTTAGACAAAGTTGTGGTCTACTCTACTACAAGTTCATCATACATCATATTATCAAATCGACCCTCTGAAAGGAGATATTGGCCTGATGCAATGACGCAGCGGCAGCGACTGAATAAGATGGTCAACTCGATTTTCCCGGCGAATCGCGACGTGGCGGTGGTGATGAACGACGAGACCTATCTCACCCTGGCTGGCAACGACTGGCAGGGTACTTCGTATTTTACTTCCCCCACGAAGGAAGTGAGCTCCAAGGTGAAGTTCATTTCACACACCAAGTTCCCCAAGAAGGTGCTGCTGGTGACACCAAGTTCCCCAAGAAGGTGACAATCAGCGAGAAGGGGATGTCAAAGCCGCTCTTCATTCGCTCCGAACTGGCCGTTAACGGGGAAATTTATAGTACGAAATGCATGATGCAAGTTGCGTCGTTCATCAAGAAATGCCATAAGAGTGAAGACGCAGTGTTCTGGCCGGATCTAGCGTCGGCCCAGTACTCGAAGCGATTGTTGGAGGAGATGGAGCGGCTGAATATCGATGTGCTACCCAAGTCGGTGAACCCGCCCAACGTCCCCGAGCTACGTTCCATCGAGAATTTCTGGGCCAATCTGAACCGTAAGATCTACTCCAACAATTTTGTCGCGAAAACTGAGGAGGAAATAAAACGAAGAAAGAACTCAAAACTACACGCATGTTTTCGAATTTTTTTGTAAGTCAGCTTAAATAATTACCTTCCATGAGAAATTAATCAAAAGCAATTATCTGTCTTAGCTTTTTTTTATCACCATCTCAAAAAGTCCATTAATATAATGCAAAGGTTAGTTAGGTTATACAAAAAACTGTTGGAAGAAGTGGTGACTGGTTCATCCCGCACTATATTTATCCAATCCAATGTATCTTTTAAATTCAACTCTAGAGATATATAATGTCTCGTCCAAATCGAGATGTGATCTAAAATACTGCTATGAAGACTATAATGTGTGTAGATCTGTGTTCATGAAAATTATTCATTAGTCAATCAAACAAATCTCTCTCTCTCTCTCTCTCTCTCTCTGTTTGTACATAGATATTTAATAGTTCGAAATGCAGTATCGGTATCGGACATCGATATTTTTTGATTGAGATGATACATTGATGAATTTGAATCAATTTTAATAAAAAACTGAATAGTGACTTAAATTTTCTCGTATTAACCCTGCCAGCTCTACTCTCCTCTACATCTCGCTAGCATGGAAGCATCATATACAGCTATAATAGCTCAATATAATTTTTAAATGTCCATTTCATCTCTTGAATCATGTTCGATGAAAACTAATTTGAATTTTCTTTTATCTCCATTCATTCACAGAGTGGGCCTGATTCGCGCACGGCTCGCCGGTGCCCGATTCGCCAAAGCGGACGTCCTGGTATTCCTGGACGCTCACTGTGAATGTATGCCCCAGTGGCTGGAGCCACTTCTGGAGCGCATCAAAGAGTCGACTACGAGCGTCCTGGTGCCGATCATCGATGTGATCGAGGCGAAGAACTTCTACTACAGTACCAATGGGGTCACTGATTTTCAGGTAGGACCGCACTGGTGTTACATTACCCTTTATCTCACTATCTATACTGAAAAACAGATCGGTGGCTTCACCTGGGACGGGCACTTCGATTGGCACGATGTAACCCAGCGGGAGAAAGAGCGCCAGAAGCAAGAATGTCCTGAGAAAGATCTCGCCATCTGTCCCACGTTCAGCCCGACCATGGCCGGTGGACTGTTTGCCATATCGCGGGACTACTTCTGGGAGATCGGCAGCTACGACGAGCAGATGGATGGCTGGGGCGGAGAAAATCTGGAGATGTCCTTCCGGGTGTGGCAATGCGGAGGTACGCTGGAGACGATCCCCTGCTCTCGCATTGGGCACATCTTCCGGGACTTTCATCCGTACTCGTAAGATTTCATGCGACATAATGGCATAGTTCAGCAATTATTCGGGATTTTGTTTTTTCGTTTGACCAGATTTCCTAACGATCGTGATACTCATGGGATCAACACTGTCCGGATGGCCACAGTCTGGATGGATGACTACATTGACCTGCTGTACCTCAATAGGCCGGACCTGAGGGTTAGTGCATACTGCTTAATTCTATGTAACGAGGAATTTAATCGATTCGTTTCTAAATTACAGGACCATCCGGAGGTAGGAGATGTGACCCACCGAAGGGTGCTTCGTGAGAAGCTCCGCTGTAAAAGCTTCGACTGGTACATGAAAAACGTGTACCCGGAGAAGTTCATTCCTACCCGGAACGTCCGGGCCTATGGCAGAGTGTCTTCGCTGGCAGAAAACCTCTGCTTGGACACCCTGCAGCAGAATGCAGACAAACCCTGGAATTTGGGTATTTACACGTGCTTCCGCACGGAAGTGTCAGCTTCCCAGCTGATGTCTCTGACGAAACGGGGTGTCCTACGGACGGAACGTAGCTGCGCCACTGTTCAGGATAATAATGCCGAGAGCAGGTATGTGGTTATGATTCCCTGCATAGACGATGAAGACATCGACGACACGTGGCGGTTAACGGAACATCAACAGTTGATGCACAATCCGTCGGGACTGTGTCTGGACAGCAGTGATCTGTCCACCAAGAGTTACGTCCACGTGGCGCCGTGTCTTCCGCGAGTTCGCACCCAAAAGTGGGAATTCCAACACTAGCGCCCCCCTTCAGTAGACGACGAACTGAAGTAGTCCACCACCAGAGAGCAGCAGGAGAGATGAACAGAGGTCTGTATATTTTTGCTATTTATTGAATGGGACACAGATTACCTCGTCTACAGCGCAAGTCTGTAGGCAATTCTCGTAAGAGATGGGATGTTTTATGAAGGAGCGACGAAAGCAGGCGAAATAGTTTCCCTGGAAGGAGTTCACATGTGACGCAATATATTAAAACTGTGTAAAGTAAAATCGAATAAGTTAGCTAGGCATTAGTTAGCGAAACACTACCGTGGAAGCGTGAGGTGTATCATTTCACACCTCTTGAATCTCGGCTAAGATAGGAGAGAAACAAACCCGAGAAAACGGCTTTCTCACCTCACAAGTCTCAGCCCGGCGTCTGTCAGCGGGGTTTGTGGGGGCGGAAATCAAGCAATTCCCTCACCTGTGCAAAATGACAAATGTACACTACTATTCTGTGGAAGTAAAATGAAGAGAAAATTTACATTAGATATCTTATTGTAGTAGGCAATTCGCAGGTCTGTGGAAATAGGCGGCAAATAGCGGAATCAATGCGAATAAACAAATTTACCTAACACTGATGAAATCGAGAGTGAACGAGCGATAATAAGAACTAATGTGATATAATAGCAGCAACGGGAAGAAAAACAAAACATACGGATGAATCGCGAGCGTGAAGAATGGTGCAGCGAATGTGTGATTATATGCGAAAGGATTGCAGCGAAACCATACCTATTATTGTCGTCGGTTTTCTTTGCATTTGTTTGCGGGGAAAAACAGTAAGGAGATGAGGAGGTTGGTAAAAATTATGTTCGTCATCGTCGTTTATTTTGGTCATTGTTAATGTTTATGCTTGGCTATGGTAGGGTGCACATGGGTTCGTGAAGTCAAAGGGTTTGTAGACCTATGTTGCCGTGAATTGCATATCAGTCCCATCTTTACTTGATAGCCAAGCCACATGGGACTGATATGTCATTCAGGGTAGTATTGCTCTGCTCGTGACTGTGCTCAGTCGAGGAAAACGGCGTATGTTTAACAGGCAGTGACGTCTGACTTCTGACTTTGAGGAGGTGATTACACTATTTGATGTGTTTGTGCCAAGTAGCGTTTCTAGATGATGTTGGGATCAATTTCACTCTTGATGATTAAGATCATTATCAAATTAACGCATCTGTATGATGAATCCTAGAGGGTTTGAGCTGTTTAGTGGAATACCTGTAACTAGAAATTAGAAGAAGAATGTGCAGACTTCTTCAGTGTCTCGTACTAATAAGTCGAGTTATTAGTACGAGACACTGAAGAAGTCTGCACATTGTAGACGAAATACGCGTATCTGTCGAAGATAAGCAAAGGTAGTTGGAATTAAATGGAAGATACTAATTCTTCTTCTAACTTCTAGCATCTGTATGCTTATAACTAGTTACTTCCCTATTTCTGAGTTTTTAGGTAGGATATCTGTCTTAGTTATGGACTTAATGATCATGTTGTTGAGTCAATACCTAAGACGATTTTGTAGCTGGTTTCAATCACAGGTGAAAATGGTGTAGTTTTAGACAAGCTGCTGTCTCTTGGATGGAAATTTGTGGTCGTTCTTCTCCTTGACGTGTGATCTTTGATAATGGTTTTACTCAAAATATAACCTAACTGTTGGATTACCGGACTCTAACCTTAACCGATTGATACAGTGAATGAATGAATACAGTGTGATGCATTCGTTTAGCCGCACCAGGGGTTTTCTTGGTTTTGAAATCAAATGAATGTTAAATCGTTTCATTTTTCAATCATTTCATTTACAAGTAACATGATTTCTTCAAAAATAGTTCCTCTTATGTAGTTAAAATCCAAAAATTATAATAACAAAGGATTTTAGCCGTTTAGCCGCATTTCAAGTCCTCTTCAGTAAAATCCAAGCGTTTGCAAATTATTGTTGATGCAGTACTTGGTATCTCCTCCTTTGTTCTTGATGACTTCAAACATTCTCTTGGGCAGCGAAGAAACCAGTTCTTTATAGTTTCTTGGTCGATTGTTCCCAACACTCCTTGATGCATGCCTTCAACTCATTCACGGTGTTGAATTGGCGTCCATTTGCGTAAACCTTCGTTCCAGTATGCCCCAAAGGTTTTCAATAAGGTTGCAATCTGGACATTCAAGAACGGTGTTTTCTTGCGGCTCAACGCATTATCTTGCTGAAAAATAACCTCTTCGTCCAAATGATCTTCCAAAAACGGCATCAACACTTCTTCCAAGAGGTCGCAGTAAGTAGTCGAGTTTATTTTTGTGGAGATCCAGCAAATGGGTAGTTTGGAATCATAGGAAAATCCACCCCATACCATTACAGTTCCTCCTCTTTATCCCGCAAATCGTGCCAATAATGAGTGTAGCAGTCTGGGCCGTCGAGGTTAAACTTTTTCTCATCAGAAATATACCTGGCCTCATTGGTCAGTCCAGCACATATGATTCTGTGCCAATTTTTAGTCGGATTGCTTTGTGCTTTGGCGTAAGTCTGGGTTTAGGCTTTGGTTTTGTCCATTTGATGTTCGGACACACATTCAGAATGCGGCTAACGGTACTTTTGTGCACTGGAAGATCGAGTTTGGCAATAATCTGGCGACAACTCAAGTGGTTTTTGGTAGCTTCCTCTCGGATTTGTCCTTTTTGCCGAGCTGTTAGTTTCGAAATCCCCTTTGTTTCTTAATCCCATGCTTCTGCGGATTTTTTTCGATAATTTCGAACAACTTTTTCGGATCTATTGATTTTCCGGGCAATGTCACGATTACTGAGACCAGTAACTCCGCCAGAACTCGGATTTGGCCTTTCTGCACCTCGTTCAAGCGTTTTACCTTTCCCATACCTAGACAAATTAACTTTATTGCGAAATACTACACAGTATCCAACGAAAATACTTACTGAGGTGCAGAAACAGAAATAACTATTGAGCAAACATAAGAGCTTTCAAAGAAAATCGCAATAAAGGTGACTGCGTCTAAACGTTTGCAACGCAACGGAAGCAGGAAATATGGCGATACGTCTTCTACGACAAGTAGACAACGCTGGAAAGCTGTTATTAGTGTGCGTAAGCAAGGCAACGGATCTCACTACTACATGCATATAATATTTGATTTGTTGCACTGAAATAAAAAGATCACGGCAAATTTTATAAATGCGGCTAAACGATTGCAACGCACTGTATGTCTCTTTCGTCAAGTCTGTTTCGATATGCCCCAAAGTGCCGCCAAAATGAATCAGCTGGATAGGTCAGTGCGGAGCATTGAAAAGCACTTAAGGCAAAATGACAAAGAGACGAATTAAGCAAAAGTTCTTTACAGAGTAGTTTGTGACTTAAGCCAAATTTGTTAGATAATTTGTAGCAGCAGTTTGTTGCAATTCATATTATGTTGTGTATAATTCATATTGAGGAAAACCCAAGCTATCATTCAGTGAAAAAAACTTTGTTTTGTTTACATTGCTACTTACGGCCTATTGAAAATGTGCTTTAGACTTGACAGCTCAGTTCAAGCGCCAGTAACTAAGACTATATGCCCTCCGGGTATTTGGGGTATTTTAACGTCTCCGTCGTCGATGCTTTTTCTTGCTATGGATCTCATAAATCCGACTTGGGCATTCTGACAAACTCGGCTACTTCCACGAATAGGTTTTGATTTCGAGTAGTCGTTGCTTACCATTAAACAGCTTATAAGCTTAACGTTGCTTCCGTTTATATCGGCTTCCTTGTACCAAGTCGCACTGTAGAATCTTGGCTGGGCCTCAAATAATGTTGATCCTTCCTCCTCCGAATAGGCTTTTCAATATACACGGTAATCTCCATTTACGCTATTATGACTTTAAAGTATGCATTTTCGAGGAACTGTGACTACGCCAAAAAGGAGTATATCACTTTCACTCCCTTTTGCGTAAACTGAATCTATGTCAAAATTTGCATACTTTTAACTTCTTTTGAGAACATAGAAGATGTGTACTTTTTACGCATTTCGAAAAATCAATATTGCTTGAGTATGGCTGAAAACGGCTCAATTCCGAAATTCAAATTCGAAAGTGAAAAAGACATCAATAAATTACACAGTCATGTTTATTAATTGAAAAAAAAATCAAATACCTATCTAGAGGTTTTGCGCAAAAATTTACTCACGCATTTTGTTACAGAGTTGAGTAACAGACGTTCTGGGACTACGTATTTCAACCTTATAGCAGCAGCTGGATAGTCAAGAAAAAAATGAATATATATTTTTTGCTCAGGAAGTACCACACATCGGCTCCAAGCACAGTCCCAACAATTTTCTTTTCTCAGCGGTGCCCCCTTTTTACACATTTTTTTTATCGCCGTTGACATACATGAAATGGCATAAACAGTACTCTTAATTAGTGATGATGATGACAGATACTACCATCTACTGTAGCACGTTAGGGCTTTCCATAGCAGGTGATGGAACGATTTGATCAGGATTCTATTGTTTTTTTGTGATCATCAAGCTCCTGTACGAAGGGCAACAACGTTTGGGTGGGGCCCGTAAGCGAAACCCGCGAATATAGGGAAAAGAATCTCCTTCCAAAATCAAGTTCACACCCACAGCATTAGAATCGAGCCCTCGATTGACAGAATAAACCCAATAGATGGGGTCGAAGATCCCGCCCTCGTTCAGCAAAATGTTAAAAATAGGAAGTAGGCAGTCCCATGCTCCCTATCCAAATCGTTTCTCTTGGGTGCCCTGATGGTCCCTCTCTTTTCCCGTTATATATTATGTCGTGGATATTCAGTATATTTTGTAGTGGTCATTTGATTGCTTACCATTTGTTAGAAAATTTGGCGGAAGGAAAAATAGGTTAGGGTTTACCGTCCTTAACTTATTGCTCTGTGTTGTCTCGATGTTACTGCTTTTGAAGAGTTGACTTTAAGATGACCATATGACATTGCCCGCGGTCATAGGACAGGGAAGAGAACAGAACAAAAGCATTAGTGATTGGTAAAACGCTATGCGCATGTGAGATATTCATGATGATATTCTCACAACGGCCGTTCATAATGGTTCGACGGATGCAAATGAGTGATCATTCCCGATGAGTTACTCGTTTACTCAATTCCGTCATGTTTAGTTATAGAAGACAAGAAACATTTTACAACGTGCTACATTTAGGAATATCAGGGCAATGATCCCCCATCGCATCTTCAAGTGATCATTACAATCCGTCCATTTGGTTCAAGCACTTTTGAACGTTGATGGGGCAGCCGATTCACACATGAAATCTGCCGCGACCAACTCGACAGAACGCGTCCAAACCCCGTCTGAACCGTAGGGCAGGGGCGTAAAAAGTACTCTTCATTAGTGTATAAAAACTAATCGCTTTTTGACGTATCAACTATAATCTTGAAAATGTGCAAAATATAGTCATAAAATGAACTTTGCAGATTTACCATCTAGTCTTCGTCTTGCCGTCTGTCAGAAACAGGAACCTTGCAACCCTATTCAGAAATAAGTCAGCTCGAGTCAATGACGTTTATATGAGGTCTGGCCCAAGAGATAGCATGCTTGTGTTAGAAGAATTTTTTTTAAACATTGCTGAGGTGACGTCACACTAACATAACATTTTTAGAACGTTTGTTGAGATTATAGTTAAATCAAACTGACCCATAAACGTCTCATGAACCCTTTCTTTCCAAGAAAGATTCTCGATGTTTTCAAAATACGTTCTTTTTGTGTAGAACATAAGTAATACCAACAATCAATGTGAAACTAGAGATTTTAAATTGGTTCACTGTTGTAGAACCCCTTCGTCAGAAGTACTCCTTGCAGCTTGCACTTTTCAATACATTCTTGTGCTATTCGGTACTAGAAGATCTTTGTTTTTGTTTTGATTCGCTGTGTTATTCCGACTGAATACCAGCTCAGGGCTAAAAGTCTCTATAATAAAGTACCAAAAAAGAAGCTTGGGACCAACATGCTGCAGCCATGGTATTTCCTGAGGCAAAAACCATATCTATTTTCTTCATGACTATCCATCCGCTGGTAATACCATAATCTGCTCCACGTTATCATATGTAGTACTTACAATTGTAAGAATAAACAAAAAGGTGTGGATCACTTGGTTGTTCTAAAATGAATTTAAAAAAATCACATAACAACAACCACTTTCTTCTATGAACTTCATGCTTCGAAAGTCCGCCCAACAAACATCGGTGTTGAATTAGAGCTTGTTCAAACAAATTCGGAGAAGCTATTCAGCTATTCTAGAAGAAACAGCTGAATAGCTTCTCCAAATTTGCTTGAACAAGCTCTAATTCAACACCTATCTTTGGTAATGCCGTAATTTGTTACAGAACACTTTTTATTGCACATCGAACCATTACTGTACAAACTCAAGTGAAAAACCCTTCAAAAAAAATTCGCGAATTGAAACACAGCCTAAATTTAAAAAAAAAACTACCGAACCATCTGATAAAAAAGCAAGACTCATGTTGTCTTTTAGTTTCATTAGTACAGTTTCATTAGTATTTCAGCCTCGGGCTGGTCCATCTCTCACCGTAGTCACTTGAACACCTTTTGGGCAATTAGTGACTTGTCTGGGGGTGAAAGACTCATATGCCCATCTTATTATTTTGCAAAATTCTCCCTCAGTTCATGGAACCCTCAGGCGACGATGACAACTTTATCAATTCATCTCCTCCTCCACACCGACGACTTGTCTGTCCTAAGTCAAATGGTACTTATGAATAAAAAAGAAAACGGAACCAACTTAAGTTTAGAGAGAAAGAGAGAGAGAGAAAACAAACGATGCCAACTTAAATACTAAACTTTTAAAATGATCCCATAATTCTGAACTCTTTCAGACGAAAATGATCCTAGCAGTAATTTGTTGTCCACATTTTAAAAGATTATCCCTAGGTTGTTTCGTCTGCGTTTTAAGCTCGTAGCTTATTGTTATATCTAAAGTGCCACTAAACTGAGTAAACTTAAACCATTTATTTTAGTGTGTAAGTCCAACTGGTTTCCGCTAGCAAAAAGAATCAAACCTAACCTTTCTAAAAAGAGAAAAAATGAAGCATCACACAATCGGCACTTGTCAGGAATTTAGTTTCTATACAAACAAACAAACAAACAAACAAACACACGGTGATAAATGCTAAACAGGCAGAGTGTTTTTTCACTATACGAACTGAAACTGCTCAAAACCTCCTTCTCGTCTCTATTTTTTTTATAATTGTAGTAGAATAGTATGAATCTTAGTCAGAGAAAAAAAGATCTTAGTTTATAGTTTTTACCAACTGAATTTAGAATTCCTGAGAACCGGTCAGTTACAAACATTGCTTTACAAATCATTTTTACTCGAGCGGAACATTTGAGGTCCGACGTAAATGTTACACCACAACCTGTTGTATTATTTTTCTACTAACGATATTCTTCCAAGCAAATATTATCTACATATAGAGTTGATCAGATGAACAGCAGTATATTATAGACAAATGCGTAAAAAAAACTGTTCGCCCTGGCTAACCTGGCATTGAAAAACTGGTAGCGAAAAAGGAGTTACGTGCGCGTATCCAACGCGAGGCGGACTCCAAACTGGAAAAGCAGATATTTTTGTTAATAAACTTATTTGTTTACATCTTTAGAGGGATAGTAGTTTTGAAGTTGCGTAGAACAAAAAGAAATTCTTGATTCAATAGTCTGAGCACGAGCATGAGCATGCTTGACCGCCCGAAGTTGCTACTCCGTTATAGCCACATCAGCTCTTATTCCACAGAGAACCAACAGGTGATGTTTGGGACTAACATATATTCTAAAAAGGTAAAAACTGTAGATCTCAAACTGTTAACAAGACGGACATAATAGCTCGCAAACCTTAAGAACGTGGTGGTGTGGGAAGTGGAAACCTAAGCTAGAAGTGACAGATCAACAAGCTACGAAGCAAAAATAGGTTACAGTGATGTAACCGTGGTAGTGGTTGATGAGACCCACAAAACCCTTTCAGACCGGATAAAAGAAGCCTTGGTGCGACATAGTGAAGTTCACGCATAACGTTTGAAAACAGCCTTTCTTCGTTCATCGACTTTCTCTTCTGTGACTATTAAAGCATTTTCCATGGAATTTATTGTTCAATGCTAGTAAGCTAGTAAGCTAGTAACGTCTTCTCTCGACATAAGCTGTGTCACAAATTAAATTGTGAAGCCATGACAAACCAAAGAGAAAGTCGATGATGAGAATCAATCAATGAGTGTAGATCCTTTTCAAATTTTACACGAGATTTGTTTGCTGAGATTAAGGAATTAATGTGGGAACAAAAGCTCAATCAAAGAAAATAAATTTAACACGTGGGGGTACTTGTAAGCAAAGACAAGGCTTGTAAAACGTTTCCAATGGTCTTATTTTCGTTATTCGGTTCTCTTCATCCCTTTATTTACATTTTATAATGTTTAAGAAGTATCGATTGAAGGGCTTTCGTTCATTCGCTGAATATCGACCTCCTGGTTCGACACCCCTTCTCAACCCTCTCTCGTTGTCATCACAGTTTCACAGCATATAACGACTTCCGCAGCAAATCGAAAAAAATTTCTCTTGTCATTTTTCTCCGTTGAATTTTTATTTTTATGTGATTTTTGTTTTACAGACTTGGTCGTGGAGTATTCCCGGCGTGTGCTGCCATTTGCCAAATTCTGCGATCTGCGGTGCGATCTGCGATCTGCTGGAGCTGCGATCGTGATAGTGAGCCATACAACTTCAGTTCCTGTGGTGTATGTTGTAGTTCTGTGAAATTTTGACATGAAGGTACAGATGGACACGTAGAAAGAAAAGGCTGAACAGAAAAAGTTGGCCTCAGACGAATCTAAATCGCGGAAACTTTCCGACAGAAAATATTTGCACAGCTCGCAAGTTGCGTCTTCTTGCGGCATTTGTTCTTAAACGGATATGCCGTTTATTTAGCTTCTGTAAGAAATTTGGGACAGTTTTGTTGGTTTTTGCCTGCGAGATTTCTGTATACAAATTAGGAGATCGATAACACCATATTCCGTTTATCAAACATTCAGCTGTGTGACACAGGGGCTTAGTGTTCAGTCCAATTGAAGAAAGCACCTCAAATGCAGTTATCCGGAGGGTGGACAAACCGGATCAGGATGCTCAATTCAATAACCAGAGAGCTATGGAATTTTTGGAGAATCTGGGTGAGCTCTTTCCTTTTTATTACTTTGGCTTCATTTTTACAAGAATCTACATATTCGGGTAATGCTTTTCGTAAGAATTATGTATCGAATTCGGGCTCTGAGTATTGTTCTTGCATGTTTGTTAGTTATTGTATAAGGATAGATTACGAGTTCAGTCTTCTGAGGTCTGCCTAGGAAATACTTCACGTTGTGTAACATTCCACTTCAATGAATGTGGCACTGCACATTGTGGCAGATTGTAGAATCCGATATATTTATGTATCTTTTCACATTTAAGTACTCTCCAACAATACTCAAACATAGATTACATAACTAAATTTGAATAGGACTTAGTGTTTCTTATTGCAGCGGGGATTGATGACATCCTGGAATTTTATCCTGTTTGAGTGAGTTCGTTGGGTGAGATCATATATATCTACATACAATATCACTTAAAAATAACCTACCTCAATTATAATTGAATCTTATTATGAATTATATATATATATGATCACTTTTACTAAATACGACTAGGGCATCGTCCGCTGGCTATTGCCGCGGGTATTGTGGGTTTCCCAGGTACCCGGTTCAAGCTTTAGTTGGTGACGGTGGCTCTTCTTGACCTTCTATTCCTGAGTTTTAAGTGTGAATAAGGGCGTCTATGTAAAGTTTTGCTGTTCCTGTTGTGGACTCCCGGTACCTCCCATTTCCCTAAAGCTGTGAGAATAACTTATCTTGCCTCAAAAGCTCTCCTTTTTATTGTATTGGCCTCCACAACAAAAAGGGCACCATTGCAGAGCATATGATTGATCAAATTATTCGCAGTTCTACTCGCCCAACGCCCCCGGTTGGGTGAGGGATAGAGGATGACACACACACACACACATATAACGACTTCCGCAGCAAATCAGCTTGCGTTTGCTCGGTAGAGCAATATGCACTTAAGTTTACATCACCATATCGAATATCCTTGGCACAGTTGTTACGATTGAGGTTCTCGTCGGTTTGAGTTAAAGCTATGCAACCCTGATAGTCATTTACCAGAATCTGGAGAACCAGATGCTCACCAACGTCGAACATTAACTTCTGGAGACACTCCGCTAAACCCACATATTCAGTCTCGCAACGCTATTAGGCCGCACACTTTTGCTTATTCAGCCATATCCGGTGAGTCCACTATTGAACTTAAACCAATACCCATAGTTAGATTACCGGTCACTGACATCGCCTGCCCAGTCAGCATTCCCGAAAAACTCAAAGTATAGTACTATGGCTAACGCATCATTGAGGTAACGGAAAAATAGCTTCGTCTTGCTTAAGCAAATTAAACTGAAGGTCACTGTAACCCAAAAATGACTGCTGTAGCACATGTCGAGTCGTTGATGGCCGGATTGTGGTTGCTCATCTTCTGTGGGATATTGTCCGATTCCAGACACTAGGTTCGTTGGGAAAAGAGCGTCTGATACAGCTCCTTTTTTATTCACACAGCACGAACAGTGATACGAGTACAACCACTAGGTTTTCCTTTTAATTTTGCAAAATAAAGCACTCTTACTCTACTTTATTTTATTTTTTTAATCTGTTTTGTTACAGCTGTTTCTAAACTGATCTTGCCTCTCCTAACTTAATTTTGCTTCTGTCACAAATGTTCACATGTTATTTTTTTTGGTTGCTGCGATGCTCCGATTTTTGTTTTGTTTCCATAGTCACGCGCCATCGGATGACACGATGTCTGATTTCGTGACGTCAGTTCCTACAGTGTCGCCAACAGCTGCCTTCATATCTGGTACAGGTTATTAAAGTTGGGTATGCGTAATCTTTGTAGTTTCTTAGATTTGTTCATTCGGAAACTCGAAGTGGGAATGCAAATCGACCATGATGACCGCCATTTCTTTTTGTTTCAGATATCTTCTACTTATATGTGTTATTTGAAAGTCCCAAACCTGACTGCAGTAACTGCAAAGTGATATATATCAATATTTTCGTTTACCTTCGAACTTTATTTTCTATAAAAAAAAAAACGGCTCATACCGATAAATAAGTCATCAGAATTTATGTTTACTTAATAAGAAAAACTAAACATCCTTCTACCGGTACTGAGACAATACACACGAGCTGGGAACAGCTTTCATCGTGATGGGTGAGACGCAGAAGCGGGTATTTGGGTGGTGGCCGATCAACCCACGAATGAGCAGGTTGAGGTTCATGGGCCGGTTCTTCGACATCAGCATCATTAACGTGCATAGCACTCACCTCGGATGTACTGATGATGACAGAGAAGAAGTCTACGCGCATCAAACGATCACATCAAGATCATCATTTATAATTTCCACGCTCAGGTTGGCCAGGAGGAGGAGTATAAACCAGTGATTGGAAATTTCAGGGCACACCAACCGACCAACGACAACAGCCTTCGACTTATCGACTTCGCCGCCTTAAAAAACATGACCAGTACGTAGTACCTTCTTCCAGCACAGTCTCTCACATCGCCAAACCAAACGGAATCACACATCGAACACGTTTTGATAGATGGTCGGCTCTTCTCAGACATCACCGACCTCAGAACCAGTCAAGGCACCAAAATCGATTCGGACCACTACCTAGTGACGATTAATATTGCAAGCCATAATACGCCTTTGTATTTCTCTGCTGGTGTCGTTATTGGCGGTGACCAATGAGTCCAGATACACGAATTCGTCTACTACCTCGAACAGAACGAGTCATTCGAAGAGAAATGTCAGCGTTACCCATCGGAGTGTGTAACGGTACAGACGAAGAGGCATCTACCAGAAACTCAACTCATCCCTCAAAGGCTTCGTGCCGCGAGCTGAAATATGCCAGGAAAATGATGAGAGTATTCTTATGGATGATTTTGAGGTGATCGAAAAGTGGAGGCTGCATGGGAGGATCGCAGCAAGCCGTGCTTGAAAACTTGCTGCGTCCATTTCGCGAAAAATAAAATTTAAAAAAAATATATTCGAAATTCAACTTAAATGAACAGTTAAATCATCAAATCCCCACGTGTTTTGTGTTAGATGTAGTTAATTTAATTCGGTTCCTTCCAAAAACTTGTGATGGTCGGTATTTTTGCCCCGTTTTTTCTTGTTTTTTGTGCATCGCCCCCGCACCCGGAGGAAGAGTTAATAGCAGCTTAGTTGTGTTTGTTAGTGCTGTTAGTATTGAAGAACGCGGATGATTATAAGCAGTTTAGAAGGCACTATAGACCCAACAAACAAACGAAAGCAGTAAATAAGCATACATGCTTTATTGAAGCTGAATTAAGACTCTCGTTGCTAAATAAAAAATCAGGACGAAATAAAAGCTGAATAACCATGTTCTCAATTGAAATATTAACATTAATTCAAGTGTTTCATTTTGTTTAAATAACATGTTTAGTAAAACCTATTTTAGTGTTTATGTGTAACTAAATTTACACAGCTTAACAAAGAGATAAATAACAGTTTATAAATCCGTTTAAACATCGTTTATATAGCCTATCCTATAAAACCTGATATTGAATTGAATAATAGTAGTAATGTACATCACTATTCAACTGATTCAATTTTAAGCTGAAGAAAAATAAAACAAAAGCTTTACACAGGTGTCTTAATTGACTTTTATTCAACTACTGAACAATTAGTTGAAATACAGTTTATGCCTCTTATGCAACGATTTTTAACTAGCTTTGCCAATTAAACCTTATATTTAGCTGAATAATAACTGTGGTTTAAGCCAATGATCATCAAAATAAACTACAATTAAAATAAAAGTTACTCTGGTCTCTCTTCAAATGTCGAATAAAATAAAAGTCGTTTAAATGCCGTAGTAAAGCGTCCGAAGTGTTCGTAATTTTGGTTGATAAATATTTCTTCTTCAACTTCAAGTTAAGCTGAATTACTGATAAAATGATATAAATAATAGAATGCCTATATTTTCGTTTATGAGTTGTTCATTTTTGGTGCCGGTGAAAAAGTATTGACCTGTTGAAATTATAGTCAACTGCTTGTATCAAATAGCTCACAGGCTAATCTTAACATTGCATATCCGAATAGAAAACTGCGCAGTGTTAACAAATAACAGCAGACAACATTGTCATATCCTTTCATCGTCTCTTGTTCAACATGCCCTTGTCAGTAATGCACGTAGTAGAACCGAACATCCAATATCAAAACTTGTGTACAGCTTGCTAATTCAGACGTTTAATAACAAAATTTAGAAGGTTTATTTGAGCACTGATGTTGCTTATTTACAGACAACGCTATAAATAGAATATCAATGTAGCTCAATTAAAGCATCACTTCTGCTACTATTCAAAATATAACATTGAGCTTTTATAGACGACTCGTTTATACATCATTCAATTCTAAGATGGCGCAGTGGGAATGTCACGTAGTTGAGGATACGCGCGGGTGGGTGACTGCATATAATTCCAGATGCACTCACTCACCAAATGGTGTACAGATGGGGAGCTGTGAAGTTTTTTTTCGTTGAACAATAATTGTGATTTTTCAAGTTAAAGTTTTTCTCGGAAGTGTTTTTTTACTTGTGATTTTCATTGTGCGCGAAATACTTATTGTATTCGGGCTGTTCCTTTCGAAAAGGATGATGTGAAAATATTTGCCGAATAGCAGAGTGATACTTCTGTAGAGACATCAATGCATCCTTTAGCATCACAGGGAAGCCGTCCAAATAAAGACTGAAGAACAGCAACAATATCCGGTGCGATCTTTCTGAATTTGAACGATACTGTTAAATACGTGCAATCATCAAAACAATAAGATTTGATGATGGAAGTGTATGCACAGTACCTATATCCATTTGATATTTGTACCGTGTTTATGCGGGGCTTGTTGTCAATGGGTTGAATATGGGTCACTGGATCCCAACAGAGCTTTCACCTTCCAATTCCCGGGCTAGAAATGTTTGTTGAGTCGACAACAGTTCGTTTAACTGCAAACATTTTTCTTCCATAAAATCACTGCCGGACAGTGGACGTTGGATTGTATATACACACACACACACACATCGAAAAGTGAAGGCTGCATGGACATCTTCAGCGTATGGCACGGTTTGTCTACGTATTCTTCATCTCCTATAGATTCACAAAATTCGTTTTGGTTCAAATCTATGCATTTGAATCCAACTCATTTTACAGAAACATCTTTTACTGTTAACGCAATGCAGTAAACCTGGCCGCTTTCACGCTTGTATCATGTTTTTGATGTGTTGCAATCATCAATATTGACAAAAAAAGGATAATTGGGCGTCATCCAACCCAATTGTTTCCAGGATGCTTTCTTGTACTGGCTGCGTTTGTGTTAGATTAGATTAGATTAGATTAGCAGCACTTCGATGGACATCTTCATGCAGCACAGGAGGAGGACCAAGGAAACGATGTAAGTGCCGTCAGCGAGTCAGCAAGTGGCGGAGATGTGCCACCTCCGACGATAGGAGAAGTTAAGGATGTCATCAAGCAAATTAAGAGCAACAAATCGGTTGAAAGAGATGGTATCGGAGCAGTACTTATCAAAATGGGTCCGGGACAAGAAAGATAACAAACTAGACTGCGAAAACTATTGTGCGATCACCGTTCTTAATGCCACATAGAAGCTGCTATCCCAAATCATCTTTCAGCGACTGTCACCATAAGCAAACAGATTCGAAATACGATACCGACTAATCAAGGTTACGATTTATCCAGTGTTGTATGGGGAACTCGGGTGGATTACTGAGTTTATTGGAATCCAGCAGGGGCTTCGTCAAGGTGATGGAATCTCTGCCTGCTGGTCAATATTGCTCTTGAAGATGCTATGAGACGAGTGATGTTCAACATGCTTAAATTAGCTTAGCTTAACTGGCTGCACGTATCAATAGTTGCTACTCCGTGATTGATCAGAACCAGTGAAACTGCACAAAGCATCAACTGAATGGGGCTGGGAGTAACCGGCCATTCTCACTGTGCACGTTTCAGTGACTCAATTTCTATAACAATCAATAACGGCGCCGGCCACGTCCTTACAATCAGGTGGGAATAGGGAAGGAAAGTTAGTGTGACCTTTGCTGTTTAGGGACCGTGTTTACCTCTGCATCCCCACAAAGGTCACAGGAAGGAAGTTTTTCTATTTTAATGAAGGGCTCGATGGATCAGGATTCACCTTGATAAGTGATGTGATCAAATAATGTACACACTTAGAAATTATGAATTTTACACGAGACCTAATCCATGTTTGTAAATAGTCGGGGAACGTAAAGAAAGATATAGTGTGAAATTATGTCTTCTGAAACTGACACATACGCAATTCAACAAAAGATGCGTTCGGTTGAATTTATTTTCTCATCTCTTTCAACACATTCTTATACGCTAAAGGACGCTTGCATGTGTCGGTCTCAGGGGCAGAAATTTACACGAGATTTTGGTAGTGTGTAGTTCATATAATTCAGGGGACATATGGATAACAATTACCTGTTAATCTGCGCGTTTTTGAGACTTACCACCTCTCAATTTTTTGACTGGTTGGCGTTCTGCTTCTTCAAAGGTATCTAAATGATGCCTATCCAAACCCGCCATGCTTGCCCCATATGGCATTGCAGGTGAACGAAAATGGCATCGTATTTTGAACTTAACTCCTCTAACCCATTAACATCGTCACTACCTTTTAATTTTCTTCAGAATATCCACCTGCTCCGGCGAATGTTTGATCGAAATTTCCTCCACCGTAGCCATTCCTGGCTCAACCAGCTTGCACCTGTCTACCAAATTCAACTTTCGGCATCACTCCAGGACTCGGGAAAATCTCTCCGGACACCCGGTATCCTACACCGATTTTCGGCAAACTTCTCGTCGTAAACCAGTTCCGCCACGGATCAGTTCCATTGCCGACATAGCATTGCTGTAGATACAGTTGCAGTTAAGGGTCAAACATGAATTACTTCGATAATAATTGTTTT
>JASCZW010007717.1:0-61043 GCA_034211315.2 Aedes japonicus
GTAGAAACTCATACTTTGTTGGATTACAGAAGTTGTAAGGGAAGGGATGGCATGGCATGCAAGTTAAAGGATTATTTGGAGTAATTGACGTGGAATGCGAATTATGTATCAAGCTTCTGTCCATTTACCGGGTGAGTGGAAATTTCAATCAGTAAAGCTAATGGTCAAAAAATTTCAATGTTTTCCTGTAAGGCATCTTTCAATTTTTTCTTAATTTATTAAATCTTTCCCCCTTTGCCTTTTATTGCTACCCGTTTGCGGTGTTTTAGAAACCCGGGGAAAGGATTATATTAAATTTATAACAAATTCTTACACCAGATTATCAAAGTTTGGTAACTGAAAAATGTTATTATTGAGGTTGAATCTAACAGCCAAAATAACAGAAGAGATAACAAAAAAAATTCTCCTTTGAGATCATAACAATAACTGATTTCGCAATCAATGAGATCATCTTAATAACAAATCCTGTAATGTAATCAGAAATTATTGCAGAAGTTTCAAATTTGGTTCTCAACGTCGTATTTAATTCTCACGGTAATAACTGATATGTTTTGGTGAAAATCATCATTTCTTATTCAAACATCCAGATAAAATTTATAGTTAAGCATTCAACTAGTAATATTTGTCATAAACAGTATTTAAGGCCTGTGCTCGAAACAAATGCACCAGACAAAAGTGTTTGTCAAAATTTTGTTTAAAGTCGGATGTTCTTGAAACTTTCAGGGAACGAATAAATACATATGGATTATATTTCGGCATAATTACTTTATTCAATTTCTTTCCATCGCTGAAATCTCGCACCTTTCCCTTAAGACTCTTCATTACATTTTGTGCGATGGTGGAGCCGACATTTTTGGTCACTTTCATCCATTCTTCATCAACTCCAGCTCGTTCTTAAACACGTTGGACGATTTTCGAACTTTGGCCTTCATTATGGCCAAAAATCTTTCCACCGGATCAATCTCTGGTGAATTAGGGGGGGTTGGCGATATTTGGTACAAAAACAACGTTATTGTCTCTGTACCAATCCAACGTCGATCGCGCGGCATGATGGCATGATTCCAGGTCCGACCAAAATAATGTCTCGTCTCCGTGGGGCGCTGGACGCACTCGGTGCGGTAAATTTCGCTGTTGATTGTACTCGTTGTGATGCTCGGTTTACTCAGTTTACCGCATTGGCATATGGCCTGCCAGAGCAAGTATTTTTTGGCGAATTTGTCCACTTTCTTCTTCCTTATGTCTTCCGGAACATCAAACCGTGATTTGGCAACGTAGAACTTCAGCCCCGGTATCTGCTTTGCGCCTGCCTTGATGTAGGTTTCGTCATCCATAACCACAAACATCGGTTTCGTTAACCACTCTCAATACAGCTTCCTTGCGCGGGATTGGCCGCCGTGTTTTGTTGATCACGCCGGTTCGGTGCCTTGCGTATCTTGAATACACGAAGCCCAGCTCGTTTGCTGCACAAACCCAGGTTTGCTGCCCAAACCAGACGGAACACTTTGCCTTCAGAACCGCGTTGCAGAACCGAAAGGTTCGGATTACACTTAAAATAATCCAAAACCTTCCGGGCCTTAACAGGGTCAGCTGTCTTCGATTTTTTCCAATTCCAGCCCACCGGTCGGTCGTCTGGGACTCCTTAAACTATTTCACCACCCGGAGACACAGATTGTATGCGTGATTTCCCGTTGTTTTCCGATCCACCTCATGGTCATAGTCGGATTTTCCATGACGGCGCGCAAAATTCTCCGGCGATTTTCTGCTTGTTTCGATGACATCTCAATAATTACTAAACCGATTGCTATGAAATTTTGCAATTTTGTGAACAATTCACTCCAAACTAGTTATATTCAGATTTTCATCAATTTTACCCACCGACAAAAAGTTACACATGGATAAAAAATTGTGTATTTTTTTCGAGTACAGTCCTTAATGAGTCCCATCCTGAATTTTGAGCTAACTTCTACCGAAGCATTGGGCAAGTCCTCTGCAAATTTCCTTACATTGGTTGGACGTTTGTTCCTGAGCTTTTATTTAGCTTCTTTTGAACTTTTGGGAAGTTTTTTTTCAGACCTGTTGGGAGGGGGGGGGGGGGGATTGTTCCTGAATTTCTGAATAATTATTGCTCTAACTACTAAAAAGTACCCCCTATGCTTCTGGAAAATTTCTATCTGTTCTTTGAAGAGGGGTTTTTTCCCCTGAAGTTTGAGAAATCCTGATTCTGAAATTCTGAAATATTCTCTTTTGAACTTAGGAAAAACTCTCTAGCACTCCTGGGAAGTTGCAACTAAACTTTGGGGAAGTTTGTTTTCCGGATTCTTCGGAATGTTGTTAACTACAGTTCAGAGAAGTTCTCGCCTGAACTTCTAGGACGTATCGTTCTGAGATATCCCGATGTTTGTTTCTGAATTAATGAGAAATTATAGGTAGTGACCTCTCTGGTTAGTTTCATCCTGAACTACGGTAAAGTTTTTTCTCAAACTTCTGAGAAATCCTCGTCTTTAAACTTATTTCTGAAGCTCTGAGTAGTCCTCACCAGATTTTCAAGAAAGCTTTCTCCTGTACTCCTGCGATCTTGAACTTTAATGATGTTTGTTGAAATTTTTGAGATATTTCTACTCAGAACTACTAACAGGTTCTCCCTATACTTCTGAGAAGTTTCTGCCTGACCTTCGGAGAAGTACATTACCTTGCTCAGTAAATTATCACTAACCTATGAAAAACGCGCATTCAAACAAACTCTTATTCCGCCCAGGGCTGAAAATCTCGATAATAAAGGAAAAAAAACTCTTATTCGGCAATAAGTGACAAATCAGTCACTAGATTCCGAATTGTGACGGTAGACTCGACTTCCATAACTGGCCCCATAATCTCCATCAATAGTAACAGAGTCATTTCAGCGCCGCTCTTATATTTCAATACCACTTTTGTAGAACTATTCATCTGACCTAGGGCAATTTGACGGATTGACGGTTCTCAAAACAAACTGGACTTCGTTGTCATTGTACCATTGTTTTACTTCCTGGCTGTTATTAACTTTAGTCATTGAAAGATATTGATTTTCGCTTTAAAATTGCCCAATATTTTCCATCCGTCTGAACTCAGGGCAGTGCGGAGGATTAATCTATTTGGCGATGAAATAAACATTGTTTGCAGCATACCATTCTAGTACTTCCTTAGAGAATTGGCAGTTGGCTAGATCCGGCCAAAACATAACGTTGGTCCTGTGTTGCCGAAAGAAGGTTAAAATCTGCTTTAACAGACACTCTTAAATGTAAACCTTCGACGTTAGATAAGATGAAAACCTTGGTTTTAAGCCCAGAACTGCAGATTCCTTGCCAAATCGTTAGTTTCCGAGTAAACTTATCAGCAAAAGCAAATTTATACCTGGAAGGGACATCCGCACGACCAGTTGCCAGGTTACATTTTCATCAAGGGATTTGTTTATAATCCAATTTTGACATATGTTCCGTCATCCATTAAAATGCAGCCATCAAATCTCGTCAAAACTCGTTCGTATAAAGGGTGTCCACGATGAAATTGCCACACTATGAAATTGCTCTAACTTTTTAGCCGTTGGGTAGAATTTAATGAAAATTTGGGTGGATTTAGTTCATAGTGCATTATTTACATCCTGCAAGTTTTAAAGTCCTGTGATCAAAACTCGCGGAAATGGAGTCAGAAAGAACAGCTCGTGCGTGATAAAATCTTGCGCATTCATCACGAGAACAACGGATCTCTCGCATCGTTCCATCGCGTAAAACGTTGGGAATCGCGAATTCCACGGTGTCGCGAGTGATTAAGCGAGTTCGAGGAACGGTTGACCACCGATCGGAAGCCCAGAAGTGAAGGAAAAGGTATTCCGTACAACACCAAAAATCACAACCGCGTAGTTGGGGCCTTCAACCGAAATCCGAACGCCTCCGTTCGGGATGTGGCTAAGAAGCTGCACCTAAGCCGAAGTTTTGTCCAGAAGGCCAAAACTAAGGCTGGGCTTCGAACGTTCAAGGTACAAAAGGCCCCTAATCGCGACGAGAAGCAGAACAAGTCCGCCAAAATCCGTGCCAGGAAGTACCTCAACATGCTGACGAAAGTGGAATGCTGCATCATGGACGACGAAGCATATGTGAAGGCCGACTTCAAACAGATCCCCGGCAACCTGTTTTTCACGGCCAAGGATAAGTTCAGCGTTCCGGAGCATGTCCGCACTCAGAAGATGTCCAAATTTGCGAAGAAATTCCTGGTTTGGCAAGCCATCTGCACGTGCGGGAAGCGGAGTGCACCTTTCGTGACCCAGGACACGATGAACGGACAGGTGTACATAAAAGAGTGCCTCCAGAAGCGGCTGCTTCCTCTCCTGAAGGCCCACAACGTCCCAACAATCTTCTGGCCGGATTTGGCCTCATGCCACTACTCCAAGGACGTGCTGAAGTGGTATGCGGACAATAAGGTCAATTTCGTGCCGAAAATGTTCAACCCTCCCAACACTCCGGAGCTCCGCCCCATCGAGAAGTACTGGGCGATTATGAAGCAGCACCTTCTTAAACGATCTAAGGTAGTGAAGACAGTCGAGGAACTGAAGAAAGTATGAGTTAACATGCAAAAAACGGTTGATTCACAGGTTGTGCAGAATCTTATGGCCGGGGTTAAGGCCAAGGTGCGGGCATTTGCGTATGGACTGTAAATAAAATACGAGTAAAATGGTAAAATGAAGTTTAATAGTTATTTCTCAATCCCTGAAAATTTGATGGCAATCGGATGAAAACTCGAATTTTGCGTGGCAATTTCATCATGGACACCCTTTAGTGCATACTAGTAGTGTTTTTTTTGCAAAAGAAAGCAAATGGTTGTTTGTTGATTTTAATACAATGGGTACAATGAACCAAAAGAGCTTCCAAAGTTTTGGAGAAACATCCGCAAATTATCTTCCTTGAAACATGTGAGATCCTTTGAACAGCTAGTTTATCACGATTAATATCATAAAGATATGCTGCATACACCCGATCATTTTTGCGGTGATTTTGATTCAGGAACATTTTTTTTGTCTGAAAACAGAATTCCGCAACATATTTCGACTCTTGCAATTTTCTGCTTCTCAGTCAAGCCATGCATCCGTTGTTCTTCGTATGAATTCAGTACAAGGTCGTTAAAATACTCCTGATCGTTGACTGCGACATTCTCAGTTGTTTGGTCATATTTAGGCCAAACTTACCAGGATTCCACCGGGTTCACTATCTTACTCGTTCGATGGCTTCTGGACGCCTGACAGTGGTTTTAATTTCTTTATAATAGTACACGGTCTGAAATGTTTCAAAAACAGACTCATAGCGAGCTCCATTTTTGCATCCTTAATTATCAAGTGTCTGAAATGAATGGAAATTCGAAACTAACTTGCAAGCTATGTTGACATTTGAATACACTCTAAATGACAAAAATTGCAAACATGCCTGTGAGCTACCCATTCAAAGTTACACATGTTTTAAAAACACTGACAGGAATTACCACTCACCCTGTACAGGGTGACAATGGTTGCTGGTCATCAAAATAAATGTTCATATGCAGGGTGTTCCGATCAAAATTTGGTCAAACAGTTATGTGTGTGAGTCGACCAAAGTTTTTATTGATAAGTCAAATTCTTTTTCTTTCTCAAGTTCAGTTAATACAGAAGACAGGAGCAAAATTCAACTAAGCTTCTTTTTACCGAATGAAAATTGCTGGGTCTTTCGTTTAACACCTGTCATAAGACACCTGCCATTAATACAGTCTCTTTGTCAACTTTTTTCGCCGTAGAACGCCAGTTTGCCTTGAACTGTTTCTCGCTCACAACAGCTTTTCGAGTTTTCATGAGGTTCCGCTTGACGATGGCTCAATATTGTTCGATTGAGCGGAGCTCTGGCGTGTTGGGAGGGTTCTTGTCCCTGGGCACCACTTGAACGTTGTTGGCAGCATACCACTCCATGGCTTTTTTTTCCGTAATGGCAAGATGCCAAAATAATAAGTTAAACATAGCTTACATCCTATTCACTACACGTTGGATGGGGTCTTTGCATTTGGTTGATTTTGAACCAACCCGTCTTGTTGTATCATTTTATGGTGTGGAAGATAAATCTCTTCTTCACACTGATTTGCGTAAGACGTTTCCGGATCTCACATGGTCTAAATATCTTCAAATATAAAACTTCTACCAGCTCTCATCTTTTGCAGCCATGTTATAGCGTTACCAAAACAAACAATGAAAATAATGCATATTACCGTGCAAATTTTTCATTGCAGTTTAATCATCTTGTATATTTTAATCGAGACTATACAAGACAAACACTGAGTCAAAATACACTGACAGATAACCTTTGCGACTCTGTATTCACGGTGTTCCAACAACCAGCTCTAAAAATAATAAATTAAAACTTGAACCTTTGGTGCGATCTTTCTTCATGACGATCCATGAAAGCTTTCGATAAGCTATCATAGTTACGGTGAGTCGATTTTTTCAGAACTGGGCGAATCAACACTTTCTAATTTCTTAACCACCCAAGTAACAATTTTGGTTTTATGAGGGTTCTGAAGACCATGATTTAGCCTTTAAGTGTGCTTTAAAACCACAATAAAACTTGAATTATTACTTGGGCATAGCGTTATTTTGATGAATTTGAATAATGAAATGATATAAATAATCTAACATATTTTCTTGCAAAAATGTTGTAGAAAATTAAAAGTAAATCATATTTTGCATCAACGCTGTTTTCTCCCACAAATTACTCAAAAAGAGTAGGCTGTGAGTTTTTGACGCTAAAAAAGAGTTGATTTTATGTTACAACAACATTGCCAAAATCTGAAAGTCTTTAGAACGTACTTGTTAAAAATGCTCGGTAACGCCACCTATACAAATGACTTCCGAACTATTTGCTTAGGGCCGATTATTAAACCACGTAGATTCATTTTTTGAAAAACTTAGACTCCTCTACTTCCCTTTTTGATTTTTCTCCATAAAATTTTTTGAAATTTTGTCTGGAGCGTAGATTTTGGTCGAAACCCTCCCGCCCCCACCTACCAGAAACGTTTACGTGGTTCATGAATAGCCCTTTATGGGAATTGATGTAGTTTATCAAAAGACGGCATTTTTTCTGAGAAGACGAACTGCTGGAAAAGATTCGTTTTGCGCATAATGTACTGTATCCTACAAATTATCCTACCATGATACGTTATAGTTTGCTATGACCTCAGAATGATTTTTGTTTTCGATTCGAAGAAAGATAAACTATTTCACTGGAAAGGTTCGAAGACACCTGTCTGCGATCTGGTCAAAAGATCATAAGAGAGGACGTTTTAGTTAAGATTATTAAATTTCTGGATTTAAAAGTTTTTTTCTCATTAGTCTGAAAAAACAAACATTACATATATGATTTAGAACACAAAAAAAAAACAAACTTTCTGACTGAACAATCGATATGTCCAATCAAAATGGTATATTTCGAGCAGAAAAATCCAAATTAAATATATATTAGTTCTACATTCATACAAAACCGCAGATTCATTACTTAAGTAGGTGCGTCAAAAATTTCGGTTTTTGTGATTTTATACACAAAATTGTATAGTAGAATGGATTTCAAAATTTCATTTAAAATTCTCAAGTCTATTTCAAACTACACTTTTCAAAAAATGAATGAGGTTAGAAGGTTCAAAAAAAAAATAATGGTTTAGCTAAAATCAATAGATGTTCTAGGTATTCCTAAGACTCCCGCTAGTATTGATCTTCAGAACTTCTACAAGCGAAACCATCAAATCTATGAAAGTTTATGGGTTCGATAGAAATTTCCAGGAGGTCCAAAAATCTTTCGAAACGTTAGTGATCGTCAGTCGGTGCGAATCAAAACAAACCCAAAAAAGGAGAGAGTTCCTCTCCCATGTGCGCATCAATAAACAGAGTGCACACAATAGATCGCTAGAATAACTATACAAGCCACAGTGGTACATGAGCGTCTTTCCATGCGTCAATTTTTGCCTGTTGAAGTGGCGGACTTGTTCCGTTACTACAACCTACCCCGCAGTGGGATGTTAGGCAAAGATTGACGTCCATGGTTCGAGTACCATTGGATACATGCCCTTTCGCTCAATTTTCAAAAAAACATCCATTAAATTTTCCTACCTGCCGCACTCTGACGGACCTTTCACTTTCTCTTCACATCTTTCATTCTAGCCAAAAACATTGTTGTTCACTCTTGGTGCCTCATGGTGATGAGCGAACATCTCCTTCTACATCATAATCGTTACTCCTCGCACGGAGAATAAATGACATAAAAATTAATGTAAATAGGGAGTGTTCGATGCCAGGTACAATTTAAAGTATTAGCTTGACTGTGTGGCAAGTACTAATCATACCCTATGCCTAGGGAGTCGAGAAATTTTCCTTAACGAAGAATTCCTAGACCACACCGCAAATCGAACCCAGTCACCTCCAGCATGGTGTTGCTTTGTAGCTGCACCTTTACCGACTGACGTAAGCGAGGACAAAGCGATTCCGTATAGAGCTCCATAGAGTGAGAATTGGTATTTTTCATTTGAGAGCATAGATGCTAGAGAGATAAGTTTACGCTCCTTTTGCCTGTAGGTGGACTTTTGGTACGGACCAAAAATCTGACAATAATGTTCCAAGGTTATAGCGCCTTTTCTCGATCCCGAAAATTTTGATTGAAATTTAAAATTTACAGAATAATACATTTGATTACATGTTATTTAATAGTTTAATAACACAATCCACGCTAATCCCTTTACAATTACGATTGCGGGACCTCGTAAAAATAAGAATCCATAAATGCATTGTGTGCCTTCTGGCAGCTTTGCTTCTATTTGCTTTGCAAGCATCCCCAAGTAGCACACCACGATCAAAATTAGTTGCAGCAACTTGAGGCACATTTATGTTTTCTCAACTTAATGGCAACATGTGTGCTACTAGGGCCCTCTTTGAAGAGACACGGCCCTTTTGCCGATGATATCATTATCTCCAATCCACTCAATCAATGCATTGTTGTTGTGATATATTGAACGGAGTATTATAATTTGAGAAAATTCTATGCTGATGACTTCCAATTTTGGCAGATCGACAGGCAATTGGTGGAATCCAACATGGTAACTCATAGCAAGATGCTTTGAGGTGGACCGGAAGATATAATGAGCTAACTTTCCCATTTGTGATTGATTGGTCAATCAGGTCAAGGCCAGTGTGGCCTCTGTTGTACACAGAAGTTGTCTCCATTGTTATCAGTCCATGGCTGGCTATCATGGCCAGCCTCGCTGTCTGTGGAGCAGGGATGCAATTCTCCTCGGTGCTAGCAGGGTGCTTAGTGAAAAGTTACTCCGCACATTGGCAAATGCAAACTCACCCGAGAGATTTTTGTTTTGTTTCCACTCTCTGCTAGACATCACAAGTTCAGTGACACCAAAGTGTCTGTCGTTTGCACCCTCACCACACAACA
The DNA here is from genome assembly GCA_034211315.2 of Aedes japonicus. Lineage (NCBI taxonomy): Eukaryota > Metazoa > Arthropoda > Insecta > Diptera > Culicidae > Aedes > Aedes japonicus. The sequence continues at coordinate 9,471 of JASCZW010007717.1, forward strand.
GGCCGGAGCGTGTGAGTGATCTCTGAGGAGCACCGAAGAGAGCAGAATTATTTCACCGGGGAGAGTCACCCTGGTGAAAATCTTCATTATTAGTTTTATACCGCAACAATTGAACATGAACATTTTTACAATGTTACTGATTTCTTAATGTTCATTCGTCTTCTTTTCGGCGTATCCAAGCATATTGCTTATCGCAATTAGCTGATTGCCAGGCTCTCACACAATTTAATGTTTTAGAAGCCAATCACCAATGCATGAATTTGTATATTTTGTGGCAAGCACAATGGATACCTCATGCCTAGAATAGCCGATATTGTAAATAAATAGTCGACTGAACTGAGAATCGATCCCGCCTCCTCCGGATTGGTAGTTCCGTGCCTTTACCGACTAGGCTATCTGAGGCCCATCATTCGTAATGTTCATCTATGATATTCTGAAAGTACAAAAAAGGAACCGGGAGTGGCGAAAAAGAACCTCGGACTGTACCTTCTTGTTCCCGTTTTCCAGCGATTTTTCTTGATGTTTGAATCTAGGTTTTACTCACGTTAGTGGTGTAGTCATTTTTCGCTCTTCCTTTCGTCGTTTCACCTTAACAGTTTGAGCGTTTTGACTCACTGTCATTGGAGTCACCAATTTGAGTAAATGTTACTGGCATTGACAAGTCACAATCAAAACATCCATCTGATTTGAGTCGATGTTTTGATTTGTCGACTTGCCAATGCCAGTGACATTTACTCAAATTTGGTGACTCCCTAATGACGAAAGTGAGTCAAAACGACTCAAACGAGTTGAAACGGCTGCCGTACACTGCAGTGGTGTATGAACGCTCGGAGCGAACTATCAATTTTTCGCTCTCCCGTGCTGTGTCGAACAATCTCTACTGTGGTGTCAGGAAAAAATCTCCGTAGAGACTGAGTGAGATTCACCTAAGAGAGTTAGAAATGTGCACCCGGGTGATTCTCCCCAGAGAAATTGCAACCCTGCTGTGGAGTCGCTTTCTACTTGATCGATCCGCCTTGCTCGTTGCGCACCTCTTCATAACAGGGCTGTCGTCTGACATTCTTACGACATGCTCAGCCCATTATAGTCGACCGATTTTAGCGATGTGTACGATGGGAGGTTCTCTCAGCAACTGATGCAATTCGCTTCCTCCACGTTCCGTCCGAGGTTATAACCATTAATCATACTGGTGGGGACCAGTATCACAACGTTTCACGGTATTTCTCTCCGAGGTCTCTATGTTAGAGATGACGAGAAAAAACCTGAGTGATCTCAGACATTGCGAATCAAAACAAGCCCAAAAAGGAAAGAATTCCTCTCCCATATGTGCATCAAAACAGAGTGCATACAAACTACCGCTAAAAACTATCACACTGCTATCAGTAGTACATGACTGCGTACCAACACGTTACTTTTCCCTGTTGAGGTGGCAGACTCGTCTGTGCCTCGACCTTCCCCGCAGTGGGATGTTAGGCAAAGGTAACGTCCTTGGTTCGAGTACTACTTTACCCATGCCTTTCGCTCAATTTTCATTACTTCTGTTCTATTTCCAATCACTGACGGACTTTCAACACTTTATCTTCATATTTTTCACTCTAGCAAATATTACTGTCCACTCTTGGTGCCTCATGGCGATACATGTACATTTGCGAACAAATACATCCTACGTTTATTAAACTTTCTTCAAAAATGCAGCAATGGCCGAGTGATCTTACGGCAGTTAGCTAGAGCCTTAGCCATGGCCGAAGAAAATATGGATGTCGATATGTGGATTAAGCGATCAGCTGCTTCTCCATCACGAAATTCTTCCATTTATTGTTTGATTCTCCATTTCCAGATCCTCCATTTACGGTTCGTTGCAAAACTCTTTATCTATCCCAGCAGGAGGATATTGATTCGTTTGGCGATATATACTCTTCGGTCAAGTGTGTATCTATAGCCGGTCCATCCCCATTCCCCCATGGATTTCCGGCTGAGTACAGGTTTCACTAAATGATCACATTTTCCTTCGCGTGGCACTTTTTGATGACCTTGTGGCAACTTCCGGCAGGCATTTCGTATTGTAAATTATCCCGTTCATCGGAGGCCCCGAAGAAAGTAACAAATGTTTTCTCGCAGATTGTTCGCCACAAAAAGACCGTTTTAGAGACATGGGTATGGGATATATACATATTTGTCATCAACGCTTAAGTCAAGTACCCAGTCTCCTGCTGGTTTTAGACGTCCATTATCAAATAGATCTCGCCATTCATTACGATCACCGTATTGCACTTCGCCGGGAAGATTTTTTCACGAGCTCCTCAAGGCACTCCTTCTGGATGATTGTCAGCAGTATTCTGACAAGGCCGGTCCTGACTGACGCTTCCGCATAACAAAGACCATCTTGACCAGACATTTACTCACCGTTTGACCGGTTCAAGCAACCTCTCAGCCCAAGGCACGGAACGATGAGGTCAACTTGACCTCGGTATTCTACACTTGTACATCAAAACTGTACGAATGAAAATGCCACGGGGACCAGAAACAGGATAATACGCCTGCTTTCCCTGTTGCATTCCGATCCGAGAGCAAAGGACCTAACCGAACAGACCGAATCCCATGTCGTCATCGGACTCCTCGGGTTCTTCCTCCTTTTTCTCTTCCTTCTTTTCGGCAGCAGCCTAGGCCGCACCAGCAGCAGCGGTGTCAGTAAGAGCTGCACCGCCGGATCCAAAGCCAGACCCAATGATGGTGATCCAGTCCTTGACGTTGATGCCTTCGAGGACCTTGGCGAACAGAGCCTTACTGGCTCGATGTCGACATTAGTGTTGAAGGCCGCTCATGGTCGAGATTTTCTCATTGGTAAAACAGCGACATCGTCGTCGACGAGGATGAGCGATGAGTACACACAGGCTAATTCAGCTATGTTGAGTGCCATTTAGTGACGAATAACCGTTCAAGTCATCAAAAACTTGACCTTAGCTCTGGGAGAACACTGCACAGTACGGAATCTACTATCAAAAAGAGATTTCTCGTCAGTTTCTGTTGCATCTGGAATTATCGAGCGTAGATGGTTGACTGTTGCAAATCCACTAAAGGATATACCGATCAAAATTTGGTCAAACAGTAATGTGTGTAAGTCGATCAAAGTTTTTATTAATAAGTCAAATTCTTTTTCTTTTCAAGTTCAGTTAGCATACAATACAGGAGAAATATTTATTCAGCTAAGCTTCCTTTTAACAGAATGCGAATTTTCGGGTCCTTCGTTTAACACCTGCCATAAGATTTTGTACAGTCTCCTTGTCCACTTTATTCACCGCAGAACGCCAGTTTGCCTTAAACTGTTTCTCTCACACAACAGCTTTTTGAGTCTTCTTAAGGTTCCACTTGATGATGGCCCAATATCGTTCGATTGGGCGGAGCTCTGGCGTGTTGGGAAGGTTCTTGTCTTTGAGCACCACTTGGACGTTGTTGGCAGCATACCACTCCATGGCCTTTTTTCCGTAATGGCAAGATGCAATTGTGTCGCTTCAGGAAAGGCAGTAAACGTTTTTGTAGGCACTCGCTCAGATAAATTTTCTGGTTGACGGTTCCGGTCGCAATGTAAACGTTGCTCTTCAAGTCACAGGTACAGTTGGCCTGCCACACCAGATATTTCTTCGTGAACTTTGACAGTTTTATGTGCTTGAAAATATCTGCAACGTCCAGTTGCTGATAAAATGCTTGTTCAGGAAGCTGTTTGAAGTCTGCCTTGACGTAAGTTTCATCGTCCTGTACCACGTAATCAAACTTCGCAACTCTTTCTGTCGTCACTGTGACCTCCGGCTTTCGATTTTCCTACGATCCAGCTTTCCTGGCTATCGACAAACGTTCACCGAACACTTTTGATACGTTGGTAACAGTTGATTTAGCCACATTTGGATTTTCGCCATGCACGTGCAATATTTTGATGCGTTGAATCTCTTCCTTCGACGACATTTTGATAACTGAAGTGCTAATCTCGAAATCAAAATACAGGCCTGATGCCTCACGCAAATATCTTCAAAATGAAAGGTGTGCCAAAATTTTTAACGCACGTTGAAAGGAAATGCGTCAAGTTTAAGTATAAGTTTTAAAGTAAACAATAGGGTTACTACGATTGGCAATACATGAGTGGATCCACAAACAAGGGGCAGTGTAGTTGCATGAAAAATCACTTAATTCAGTAATTTGTATCATACGTTGTGGAAACGTTTGAGTGCTTGAAAATAAGATCCCATTAATACTTAAGAGAACAATCGTTTGGTTTTGGTTTATGTTATCATGAGCCGTACAACAAGAGCAATAAAAGCCTGGAACAATTCCCTCATATTTCGTCATATTTTGCCGAAAAAGGAAACCTTCTGTAAACGACTTTGCTGATCAGCATTAGTCATTCGTTTTGTGGTCATTCAAAATCCATCTTAATGATATTTTCACAATCGAATCAACCTAGGAAAATTTGAATTCAAAATCAGCTGTAGTTCCCCTCCCTTAGGCGAAATGAGTTTCTTTTCGATTTTAAACCATGCCAAGATAGCTGGCTATAGAGAATTTTTCAACTCCTAGCATTTACCTCCGAGACCAACGGAATAATTCCAGATCTCAGAACTTTTGAAAAGAATCTCCCAGCATTCTCTTTTCCTTTCTGCCTCAGATGCTCAAAATAAAAGAGAGAGGAAAAAAACATCCCAAGAAATCATCCTAATATCGCACTAATGAGCCTTTAACTAATTTCCGCTTATCTCCGCATCTTAATTCTCGGTCCAATTTGGAAACAAGTGGATACAATTTACGGAAATGTTAAATTCGTTGGTTTTCCACATCCATCCACTAGGCAACGGGACGGGTAAGGCGGAGATTGGCAATGGAACCATTGGAGATAGACTCAGATACCGAACGGAACATCCATTTCGGTGCGGAAACTTTCCGGCAAGTCAAAACCCGCTTCCAAGGTGTTTTACATCTTGCGTGAGGAAACCGAATGAAAAGGGAAAATCGTTGTTTGTTTTTCCGCTGTATTTTGGAAGGCACGGGCAGGGGATGGGGCGACCTTCATCTTCTCGCTGTGATTGTCTTTAAAGGGGGAGAAGAATGATGTTAATTTTTTTTTGCGATAATGATCACCAGGGCAGGGAGCTTGGGAACACATACAGCTCAGCGAGAATGGCAAACACAGCTAATCCTCGTATGTTTTCCCAGGGTTTGGGTGATAGGATGGAAGTGGAGAAAAGCGATTTTCTGCTTCCATCTGCCGGGTTGGGATGATTGGCGGTGTTCGGTTCTGTTGCTGGCCAGGATTGCTCGGTTGGAGGTTGAGATGATGAAACTGTTTGCGCTGCGTTGGGATAGGTAGGGGAGCTTCTGCGAACTTGAAATACTGTACAGCAAAGCAAAATTTATGAAATCTCTAGGTTATCAACAACACAATCCCATCGAGTGGACACACAATTGTCTTCATTCATTGCCTGTTTCATCGCAGTCATACTGTGGTAAGCCCCCTCTGATTAACGTTCTATTCATCGTCGCCTCGAATTGCAATTCCCACACGTCTTCGCCATCCACTGAACTCCTCCAGCCCTGAACGCTTTTATTATCATCCAAACAGTTTGTCGTAAGCCAAATTAATTGCATAATTAATTAAGTTCAACAAAGTCTCCGGGACTTCTCTCCGACCTCTCAACTAAGCTGTCATCACCTAAATCTGCTTGCCTCCCATCACGTAGTTTCCCCCTTTTCGCCGAGGGCAGGTATTTCAGCGTTGCTTAACCACATCAACGTCGTTGAAGCCTTCACGTGCCGTGTCCTGGCCCCCGGCGGCGCTAGGAAACTTCCCGGAACATGCTCGCATCGAAAGTTGAAATAATTAACCTTGACGACAGTCGTGCTGGCGCAGCTTCGTGCGCCCGCCAAATAAACAAATACACTCAGGAAAATTGGCAAAGAGGAAAATTCCGGGGAAAGCCATCCTAGGATTGAAAACTCGATTGGAGCTGATTCAGACTGAATATTGACTGCGAAATAGGGAATGTATCCAACTGAGGTAAGATTAGATTTTTCTCATGTTTGAATTTCTAAGATTGGAAAATTCTCACTGAAGCTATCCGGTTTCGTTTTAAACTGATTTAATGGGAATGTTGGCCTTCTGGGCTTAAGATATTCCAATAAATATGCATACCTTTCGTTCGCAGGAACGGTAGAGAGGCTTTATCAATATACCAACACAGGATTGGAAGTTGGAAGGTACTGACAAAGCTATGGCAAGGATAGTGGAGCAACAATTCCACGAACCGTTCGTATTTGAATCTTCCATAGCGTTATTGGGTTGGATTCTCCTTCTGACAGGAGGAAAATATCTGAAATAGCAAATATTTAATTGAAATTCTTTTCCGTTGACGGTGAGTACATAGACTATGTAAAGTTTGCCTGTGAGTTGCTTCCCCGTATGCATGGTAGGATTCACTGGAAGGAACCGTTCTTTGGAAGAGAAGAGGAAAGTTTCAACTGGCACTAAATTGGGAAAGCATCATCTCTTCTTCCAGTGCTGTTTTTTTTTCGCTGGAGCAGAGAACGAACGTTTCGGTTGTCAATTTTTGTTGGCTCAAGTGATTTGCGAAGAATAAATCCTGAAGTGATGGTTTTTTATTCAACGAAAGAGGGAGAAGTTCAAACATAAGTTTTCAGTTGAGAAACCGCAACCATAAAGCCACGAACTTTTCAGTCTGTTGATTGTACAAGATAAAATTTGAAGAATTTCTTAAAGTTAAAATTTAAAGAATTTCTTGGGTATGGGTTAACCCTCCAATTGAGCAAGATGCCCCCAAAACCATCGTGCTATATTAAGTTTTATTAAAGTTTTATGGAAGCCACCTGAAATCAATTTGGATTTTTTGTGCCATCAAGAGGTGCCAATAGGTTTCAAATTTAAGTCAGGTTTATGAATACCTACACAACTCCTTTAAAATGATCTTAACACCTTGTCTTCAAAAATTCCTTTTACTCTTTTCAAAGGTTTTATTTTGACTTTATGAACTGGTAAAATGCTGTTTTGAAATGCCGTATAAGGACTTCTTCAAATTATTTTATTATGGTCAGTTGTAAAAGCATTTTCAAACCATTTTGCTTCCAGTAAACACATTAAATGGCAAATTGGCATCGAGGACAGTCATCATATGACCAAATAGTTTTATAGTAGTATTGCAAAGATAAATTGGCTTTTTGGCAAACCTGTGATGTCTTCCAATCGCTATATGGAAGTATAAGAAATAATTGAAATGTAGATAAATAAATACATCAATGTAATGCTAATTCACTGTAGATCGGAGACCCATTTCAGCATTCTTTTAGATAACCTTATCGAATCTCATAAATTTTCAGGAAATGCATGATTAATTTATCGAATATATTTGTTTCAATTTTGATTTTGTTGACGTTAACTCGCATAATCTCCGAAGCGCATTCATTTTCAGCTCTTATCGTACCGATATTCACCGCAAAAATAAATGCGCGTATGATTTTGAGCATGAAAAGCTATAAAAAAAAACTAAATTTGTTTTGAATATTTTGCTACCAAACCAAATTTTCCGCAACACTAAAGCTTTTTTTCTTCGATAGAATTTACTGTACAATGAATCAGAAGAGCAGAGATTCGAACAAAACAGAACAACAAAAACCAATCACGATGAACCACCGTGAAGTTTGACAGCTGTGGCTACTTAGCCCTAGGCTGCTTTTGATGGCCGTCAGTAGGTTTTATTAAGGTTCTCAAGTGATCACAACATCTTTCACTTGAACATTTTCAAAATCTGTAAGGTCTTGTAAAGGTTTTATTATTTCACAACCGTTTATATAGTGGACCACTTTGAACACATTACGGTTTTAAAGATGCATAGAGGAAGTGTTGGCGGATAAAACAGTTTTAAATGTAGTTTTATCAACAAAGCCGGAAGGAATGCTATACGGCTGGAATAAAACTATAATTGTTACTTGGATACTCAAGTGCAGATAGACAACTCTCAGAGTCGAAGAGAAGAACAGTCTGAGTCACATTTGACGAATTGCATGTCTGAAGTAGTGCAATTGCATGTCTACAAAGTGGTCGTTGTACCTGTGCATATTGATTGCCCAGACCAATGGTGCTAACTGGGTCGGTGAAGACAATAATTAGCTGACCAGATGGAGTGATGAATGCTAGCCAAACAGCAAGGGCTTCAATCTAAAAAAAATAAAACTGTGTTGTGGAAGTGGACGAAGCGCTGTCCGGTAACTTCCATGCCGACTCCGCCTCTTCCAACGGAGCCACCAGTGTGTCAGACGCGGTGTCCGGAGAAACCATGGTCAACAAACTCCAACAAAGAGGCCCTGCGGAGAGGGACATTAATTGCTACAGATGACTGGTTTCAACCATTACCATTGGCTTCACACCAGTAGACCTCGGATACCGGAGGGAGTACCTAGTTGGAGAGGCAACGGAGGCTTTTGCAATAAATCCGGCAACTCGACGGAAAATGGCGGATGCAATTAAATGTCGGAATGGGAGCACCCCTTTCTACACGCTGGCCTGAGGTGATCGGTATGACTTCTCCGACAGTACAGATCTGGCGAGCCTGATGATCTCAATACCGTATGTGACCTCAGCAACCCGAAGCCTAGTTGTCCGGTTGTAGTTTGGGTGTCGTCCGGAGAAAGAGGTTCAGCTGTGAATGGCAGTTTTCTCTTACTTCATAGGAGTGCTAGCGGAACGAGTAGGAGTGATCAAGCCTGCTAAAGTTCGCTGCTTGATGGGGAAGCCTCTGAGCATGATTGGCGTGGCCAGTTTCCAGTGGATATGTGTGCAGCTGGTTTTCTCTGAAGGGAGTTGGAAGCCGAAGGATGACGCTAACCTCGAAGTTTCTTTCCCATGTAGGCAACAAAACAGAGCGTGTACAAACAACCGCTAGAACAATCACAAGCAATTGAGAGTACATGTGTTCGATCAAGCGCGTTCCTTTTGCCTGTCAAGGTGGTGGGTTCCTTCGTGCCTCGAATTTCCCTGCATTGGAAATATAAGGCAAAGAAATGTGTGCTTGGTTCGAGTACTGTTAAATACGAGCCCTTCGCTCAATTTTCAATAATTCCATTCAATTCTCAGAACCTGCCGTACACTGGCGGAACTATCAACACTTTCTCTTCATGTCTTACATTCAAGCAAACATTACTGTCAACTCTTGGGGCCTCGTGGTGATAAACGACTATTTTCTTCTATATCATAACCGTTAATCTATGTACGGAGAATACAAAACATAACAATTATAGTGCAAAAAGGAACGTTAATGGGCTAAACTGTGGCATTTAGTATTGGAACAAATAATTTGATTCTTACAGCAACCCTAGTGGACGGATTTGTAAACTATGACATTTTAAGTGTTTCCTATAACAATAAAAACATCAGAAGTTTTTTTTTGCGTTGCAGTTCGAACGTGTTTCAGAGATAAACTACATCGAAGAAGAAACAAGAAAAATAATTGTGTGCAATCATTTGAAGAACCCTTCGTGGTCTGGGCCAAAACCTGCTAAAGTATTGGGTTTTCCCCGAAATACCGTGTGGCGTGTTTTGAAAAAGTACAGAGAAACTTTGTAGACGGATCGAAAGCCTCAAAGCAAGCGTCGGGCGGGTAGTATCAGCAGTCAACTGTGGAACAACGTCATCAAGAACCTTCAGGCAAACCCCAACATATCAGACCGTGATTTGGCCAAAAAGTTTCGCGCCGCCCGCTGTACCGTGCAACGAATTCGTCTCCGGGGAGGCTTCAAGTCATATCGTGACTGTAGACAATTAAATAGGGATCAAAAGCAGGACAATGTGGCCAGAATCCGTGCCTGAAAACTGTATGATCAGACAAAATTCAATGGCTGTTTCCTCATGGATGATGAAACCTATGCAAAAGCCGATTTCAAACAGCTAACGGGACAAAACAATTATTTGGGGAGATGTTCCTGCCAAACTCAAGTTTGTGTTTGCAGATAAATTTGCACGTAAATACATGATTTGGTAAGGCATCTGTAGCTGCGGTAGGAAGACCAAGGTTTTCATCACCGATAAGACATTTAATTCAGAGCTGTACAGAAAGGAATGTCTTCAAAAGCGAATATATCCATACATCAGATCTCACAACCAACCTGTCATGGTATAGAACCAACGGGATCCAGTTTATACCGAAAGAACTCAACCCACCAAACTGTCCCCAGCTCAGACCGATAGAGAGATTTAGGGCTATTATGAAGAGGAAGCTGAAGGTGAATAGCAGTGTCGTCAAAAGCATTAATGCATTGAGAACCAAGTGGAATAAGATTGCCAAAACGATGGATGAGATTTTCCCTCTAAAATTAACATAAAGTCGAACATTTTAGTTAAATCAGAATACTATTTTGTTAATCTTTATCCGCTAAGCACTCACAGATACTCCCAGAGACCCCTTCGGCTTCAATATTCCTGCGATTACATTGGACCTCGATGAATCCGCAATGCAGAAGGTGAAACTCTCAAAAGTGGCTGGCCCTTGCGGAATTCTTTCATGAGTACTAAAGAATTCCTCTTTTGAAGCTTTTTAATATTTCGTTACGCCAGGGAAATATCCAACACGTTGGAAATCTTCCTTCATGTTTCCGATTTGTAAGTTAGGAGATAAACAAAATGCCTTTAGTTATCGAGAAATCACATCGCTCTGTGCCTGCTCAAAAGTATTCGAGATCATCGTCAACGACTTGTTGTTTGCTAGTTGCTGACACTACAGCTCTCCTGAACAACATGGATTTCACCCCAGAAGATCGATTTCAACCAACCTTGAACTTTTCGTTTCCTCGTGTTTCCGGAATATGGAAACTGGATCTCAAGTCGACGTTGTTTACACGGATCTCAAAACTGCTTTCGACCGGGTCGACCATGCTGTACTTTTGGCAAAGTTTGACAAACTTGGTGTGTCAAATAACATAGTTTGTTGTTTTAAATCTTACCTAACGGACAGGATACTCCGTCTATACTAAAAAAAAAAAAAATCATTGGAAGCAGCTTTAATCCGAGAGCTAGAAAATGATAGCTCTACTGCTGATCCAGCAACCCATTTCAGAATGTCTGGAGAGTCACGTCCATTCCGAGGTTACTTTCACATACAATAAGCCCCGCATGTAAACATTACCGATATCATTTGGATAAGGGCACTGCAACACATTTCCAGATTTGGAAATGTTAAATTTCCAAACCAGGCACGTATTTGGTATTATTTAAAAATAAGTTTATTGTTAAATAGTTACAGTCAGATACATCTCACAGGGTGCCCACAGACTCGGGAAAACCGGGAAATGCGGTAAAAATGCGGGAATCCAAAATCATCGGGAAATGTGCGGGGAAAAGTCGGGAATTTCAAAAGCCATCGGGAATTTTTGTCATATGGAAGGAATCATACTCACGCCTTTTTCAAATGATTTGAGTAGCGTTTTTGTCGTTTATCTGGCCCAACTATCTCATCATAGAAATGAAACAGTATTTTTCTGCAAATCCAGCATTGCTGAAGAAGATAGCTCATTGCTATATGGAAGGCCCGGTTGCCAACTGGAAGGCGTTCAAAGAATTGGCTGGGGAAATCAGGGATCTGAGAGCCAGCACTTGGTTTGAAATCCTCAACACCGTTATCTGCGGCATGCACGTTGTACACAATCCTGCAAGGAAGGGCTAAGACAAAAAGATTTGCATGAGCATTTTCTGCTGGTTTTGTTCAGCCTGTTCTAAACCTATCGCTCAGAGCATCTTCAGTGGTGGTCTATTTTTAAAACCACTTTATACTTTATTTGCATCAGCAAACTTGAATAGAACCAGCTAAAATAGACCAACTTTGCGTTCTCCGCACCGGTGTTGTATATCTTGTTACTAAACCCACAAACAACTATCATCCTGTCAATCATTCAGCATCCAGAGATCATTAGTTTTGTTTTTTCAGAGACCGCAGACTTTTCGCAAACTTTTTGCCATCGATTGGTTTGACCAAATAATGTTTACTGACAGAAGTGCGTCGTTAGCAGACGATGAGAATACTTGCTCTTTCGTTTAACTGAAGATGAGTGTGTAGGTGCATGCATCTCATTTAAACGATATTAGATAATGCTGATTTGTAATTTGGTAGCGGAAAAACATGAGCCGAAACCGAGAGCCCTGAAAGACGCCCCAATATCAACCGTGTTTTTCGTTTCGGTCATCAGAAGCTGTTCCAGGACTACTTTAGCGACACGCCAACCTATAACAAGAAACACTTTCTGCATCGTTTAAACATGCCAAGGGAGATGTTCCAGCACGTTATGCGACAACTAGAGTCAACTGATGACTTTTTCCATCTGTTGCGATGCTGAGTATTTTGCGATCTGAGTATTTTACAAAGGTACACTGCAGCCTAACGGATGTTGACGTAGTGTTTCTCAGCTAGTTCTTGAGGGTTGATAAACTTGAGGATTTTCTGCAAATCGATCCTGAAGACAAACGGCCCGCAGCATTTGCGTCCCTCAACATCGGAAGAGGTGAAGAAAGTGATGCTTCTCAAAAATTTGAAAAAAAAAAATCGAACAAATTCAGTGAACTTCCTAGAAACTCAGGGAACTTATCAGAAGCTCGGTATACTTCTTCGAGATTCAGGAAACCTCCCCAAGATTTTGCTATTGTGCCTGATGTTAAAGGATGATCCCAAAAAAAAAAAAATTCCAGAAAATCAGGGAACTTCCTAGACGTTAAGGGTTCTTTCTAGAAGTTCAGGCAACTTCCCTGAAATTATGTTGGTCCCAGAAATTTAGATTTTTTTCCCTAAAGCTTTCATAAGCTCCACATGAGTTCAGGGAACTTTTCAAAAGTAAAGGGTTCTTCACAGAAGTTCAGGCAACTATCCAGTAATTCAGGGAGGTTCCCAGAAGTTCAGAAAACTTATCAGATTTGTTTGGGTATTTCTCAAAAGTTCATAGAACTATTCAATATGTTCATGGAAATTCCCAGAATTTCAGGGAACTTCCCAAAAGTTCAAGGAACTTTCCAGAAATGTAGAGAACTTCCCAAAAATTCAGAGAACTGTTCAGAAATTCATGAAGCTTTTCAAAAGTTTGCGGATCTTCCTATAGGTTCAGAGAACTTTCAGAATTTCATGAAACTTGCTAGAAGTATACAAAACATCTTAGAAGCTCAAGAAACTTGTAGGAGTTCGAGGAAGCAAGAAGCTAGAAGAGCACTACAAATGCTATTTGAGAAGATTTGTGGACGAGGTCAGAAAGCAGGAAGAAAGATACCTGAATAAAGGTCATCCGATTTTTTTCGCTGTTCCGATCAAAAGTGCTTGCTGTTGAGGTTGATGCGGTACACGATAAGATGCTGGGGTCAAGTCATTTCCCAGATCGAATCTCCTACGACTTCGTTTTGTTTTGACGATTTCACGGGACTTGTTAGAGCCGCTATGGAGAAAATTGTTAAGCTCGAGCGTCTGACAGTCAAAGCTAACACTCGTTAATTGGAATAGAATCTCTACTAGCCGTTAATGTAGAAATTGGTTTTGTCTCTAAACCGGCAATTAAGAAAGCGACACAATTTGCTTAAATTTCCGACAAAGACGTATGATCTTTTTACTGTGATTTTTTGAAGCTTCTAAACAAATCTCCATTAACATTCCCTTTGACGCGTTACTTCATCTGCATTTATCTTGTTGTTATAACTCACATCACGAACATAGCTAAACGGTGTCTGGAAATGTTCGTAGTTAAAGAATACCTGAGCGCTTCAGTTTCTCACAAAGTAAAAGAAGAATTTAGGCAGCTGTGCTCAATGCCGTCTGACGACAGGAACACCGTTTGGACAAATTCTGGTTAGAGATGAGTGGTCATTTCAAGAAGGTGCCCATCTTGTCGCACAGAAACGTAGATTTTCATTAAATGGAAAGTGTCTGTTGGTGAACCAAACTGTAAAAAGTTTGGGAGCTCAGAGATTTGTTTACGAACTGTCAACAATTTTGGGAACACGAAGTCCTTAATACAATATGCCCCAGTAGAACACTTGTTGAAGACCAGTAAAATTTACTTCAATGTAACTCAATTAGGTCACAATCAAGTTGTTGCAACTAATTTTGCTGACTTGGTGTTGCTTGGGTGCACGCAACGCACGGTGTTCTCGAAAAACTCGATCGCTTTACTGTTTGCTGAGTGTTCTCGAAAGCAATATGAGAGACCAAAGCAGATTATGCAATACGCAAGAAGCCCGCGGCTACTTAAAAAAAACTTCATAAACTTCCAAAAATACCTTTAAATCTAATATATGTTACCTCATCTTCACAGTCGGGAAAATCATGCAAAAATTTTTAAATTAAGATTGTGTGGCCATCCTGATCTCACACATGGCCGCTTCCTAAATTACACTCGCTTGTTCATTCGTAAACATGAAAATTCTCGACGTTGATTTGTAGTTAGCTTCATGCACTCGTGACAAAATAAGCGCAAAAATTGACGTTGCCAAACCGCCCGTTAGATATGCCACTTACACAACTACGTGGTGAACGCATGCGCATTGTCTTCGTTTGCTGCACGGGAAATAATGTGTTCCTCTTAACGAGAAAAACAGGTCATGATTTCATCAATATGTTTTGTTTTTTTGTGTTATGAATATACACCATGAACAAAATGCATAATATCATGAACTATTTTCCCACCGCAATGAAATCATGAATAAATCGGGTCAAAACCATGAGCTGAATTGCTGATACTGAAAACTTTATCTATGAATCTACCAAATCTACTTTATCGACTCTAAATCAAAACAAAAAAATAAATCTACCTTCAGGATTCGAACCTAGTGTTGATGAAGAGTGCTGTGTTAGTGCTTGGTGGATGTACTGACTACGCTATACTTAATCTTGAAAAGACTCTTGATTAATGAATCTTATAACACAATTTAAGATCAGAGGCAAAACAAGATTTTCTAAGTTCATGCCTCGCATCTGTCATTTCAATCATGAAACCATGAATTAGAGTCACAAATTCATAAAATAAGAAAAGAGTTAGTATCATAATTTTTTGATCATGAAAACAGAAACGGATTTGTTTCCGTGTGCTTCTGACAAGCAAATGGCCGTTTTCTACTGGTCTTCTTTTGTTTTCGCTCCACACTGCCAATATCAAATCCCCTCTATAACGAACTTCAAAACTGCAAAAATTCACTCGCGACAAAGCGGACAAACACTCAAATTTAATAATTTATGTCTGGATGTCATAATACTAAAGGGTGTATTCGATAAAAATGGCACACACATATATACTCATCAAAATTAAACTGATTATCGGATTTTCTTGAAATTTTCAGGGAATGAAGAACTACTAATGAGTTTTGATTCACAACATTTGTTTTATTCAATTTCGTCTTCCATCCCGAATGCCCGCACCTTCCTTTTCACTCCACCCATCAAATTTTGTACAACCGATTTTCCCAGTGTTTTCGTTGTTTTTACCCAAATTTTCTTCAATTCTAGCTCTGTTTTTATAGTTTTGGGATGTTTGCGAAGTTCCGTTTTCATAATTGCCCATAATTTTTCAATTGGACGAAGTTCCGGTGAATTTGGTGGGTTCATATCCTTTGGCAAAAAAATTGACTCCGTTGGCTCGGTACCACTCCAACACGTTTCGAGCGTAGTGGCAGGATGCTAGATCAGGCCAAAACAGAGTTGATCCTTTGTGCTTCTTAATGAATGGCAAGAGACGCTTCTTAAGGCACTCTTTCGTGTAAATCGCACCGTTTATTGTTCCGGAAGTGATGAAGGGAGCACTTATTTCACCACATCCGCAAATCGCCTGCCAGATTAGAAACTTCTTTGCAAATTTCGATAGTTTCTTCTTTCGAACATCCTCCGGAACATCAAACTTCGACTTGGCAACGAAATATTCTTGCCCAGGAAGTTGACGGAAGTCGGCCTTGACCTATGTTTCGTCATCCATCACGATGCAACCGGATTTGGTGAGCAGCCTCGTGTAAAGTTTCCGGGCGCGAGTTTTCGCAGTGATGTTTTGTTTTTCATTCCGGTTTGGGGCTTTTTGCACTTTGTAAACATGTAACCCAGCACGCTTCATGGTTTTCTGCACAAAACCGACTGACACATTAGACTTTTTAGCGACATCTCGAATTGACATGTTTGGACGGTTTATGAATTGTTGTACGACTTTCCTGGCCATTTTACTGTCCATTGGACCACTTTTACGACCACTCCCTTCCTTCCTTTGGACACTCAGACGCTCCTTGAAGGTTCTTATTACACGAGACACAGTTGTATTTGCAATTCCAAGCCTTTTAGCAATCCACCGGTGGGACGCCCCTGGATTTTGATTGTGAGTGCACAAAATTTTCTCACGGACAATTTCTTGTTTTGACGACATGACTGGAACTACTGAATGTATAACTATGAAACTTGACAGATGTAAATAATACACTATGGATAAGATCTACTCAAATTTCTAGGTTTTTTACTCATACGATTCAAAAGTTACAGAAGATTTTCTGTGCGCCATTTTTATCGAATACACCCTTTATACAGACGTATGCAGTTTACATTCATCTGGGTATTACAAAATAGACTCACTCGTGCCAATGCCGCCAGGGTTGTATTATTGTTAATTCAAATGTAGATCAACGCCTCACCCCTATCACATTGACCGGAAAACTTAGACAGAAGATTCCATCTCTCGCTCCATTGGTTCCTCGTGGGTACATCAAGAAGGTCCATAAGAATACTTGCACTCTGAACCAACTCTAGTTAGGGCATGTGGATGAGTTGGAGATCAATGAAATGGAGCACCTTTATAGTTCTCAAGAAACGCGAAAGTTCCATAAGAAACTCGATGAATCCCGCAAAGGCTCTGTGTCGCGAGTCGAAATATCTAAATGGCACAGAGACGGGACATCAAGACAGCACGAAACATGACTTTATCGGAACGGCAAACGAGTGAGATAAGCCAACTCCCACGATAAGCGAACTTTAGGATGCCATCTAATGGTTTAAGAACAACAAGGCAGGGAAGGATAATTTTGGATCTGAACTTATAAAAATGAGCCCAGATAAGTTGGCAAACTATCTGCACCCGTTGATTGTAAGGATATGTGATACAGAACAGCCCAGAGGAGTGGAAAAATGGAATTATAGATGACCGACATGTTGGTATGTGAGAACTACCGAGCGATCACAGCAGCCTTCAAAGTGCTTTTACAGTTCATATTCCGCCTTTTATGGCCGGTAGCAAGCAGATTTGTGGGAAGTTATCAAGTCGCTTTGTGGACGAGCGTTCGACAACAGACCAAATTCTTACTATGTGGCAGATCCACCAAAAGTGTAGTGACTATCGAGTTACTATGCAAGAGATATTCATACGATACTGTTGATCGTGAAGAGCTACGAGCGAGAACAGTTTTCCCGGAATTTGTCCAGACTGATCAAGGCAACGATGAATGTTGTACAGTGCTGTATGATGAAATCAAGTGCGTTATCGAACTCGCTTGAAACACGCAAAGGCAAAGCAAGGCGACGCCTTTTTCTGCCTCCTCTTCAACAAAGCGTTAGAAGGTGTCATGAAATGTATGGGCTTCTTTACGCGGGGCTCGATTTTCAATAAATCCAGTTAATTCATTTGCTTTACTAGCGACGTGAAACTTGTCGGAAGAACTTTCTAGATGATTTTGCAGTACACCTGGATGAAACGTGAATCAGAAAAGGTTGGATTATGAATGAATACGTCGAAGGAAAAGCATCTGATGACAAGAGGACTTGAGCACGATAGAGCTCACATAGAGCAGGAGTGTGATTATTGACAAAGATTAGTTTGAGCTGGTAGATGAGTTTGAGTACCTCAGATCTTTGATGACGTCGAATGAAGGCTGAAGCAGAGAAATTCGAAGACGCATTACAGCTGGAAGTCTTGCTTACTATGGAATCAACAAGACGCATAGGTCTGATAAACTTCACTCTCGTACTAAAAGTACCATATATAAGACGCTGATAAGACCGATAGTTCTCTACGGACATGAAACAAGACGCAGGAGAGAGCAGTGAACTAGGTGGTCAAACTAAGTTGAGCATGTGTAAGACGCTCGAGAAACTAGACAAGGCGCCCTAAGACTAGTTTCATGGTGCGTGTCCGGTCCTAAACACAGCAGAAGTACAGTAGCTAGACACAGTGACATTCGCCAGAAAAGTTGAGGGCCCTAAGACATAACTTGGTACATTGCATACACTCAGCTGGTTTTGGAAGCGGCTATTCCGTATTGAAATCGGGGCCGTCAACCTGAAAATTTACGACAACAAAAGTCTGGAGTCTGAAACCACGCGGTTGTTCCGCACTGTTTTGGCCGGACAAGCCACAATGAGCATGTCGTGCTCCCGGATAGGAACCCTGCCAACATAATGGCTGTACGGAATCAAATTGCACCACTTTTAAATGGCTGTAACTTTTCACCCGATTGGGAATTTTCTATTGAAATTTTGGGTGCAATTAGTTCAAGGTGTATTTGTTTACGCTGTGTAAGTTTTACTTGCAGATGTGCAATTGTTGCAGAGATGGAGTCGGAATAGCAGCAGCGGCGCAAGGAAATTTCGCGCACGTACCTCGAAAATCCGGATCTTTCTCATCGTGCCAGCAGCAGGAAGCTGGGAATGGTACATTCTACGGTGTCTCCTGTTTTTCATCGGTACCACAAACGTTTGACCATCGGAAAAATGGATCTCCGTTAAGTGTTAAAGATCACAAGCGGGTAGTTCTAGCTTTCAAGCGGAATCCCTACAGTTCTGTTCGAGAAACTGAATATAACCAAAACTTTCGTGCAAGATGCAAAAAAACGTGAAAGACTACACACGTACAAAGTTCAAAAGGCACCTAATCGCGATACGGTAGGTAAAACACGTTCACAGAAGCTCTACACCCAGATGTTGAGCCACATTGGCTCGTTATGGATGACGAGACGTATGTAAAAGCAGACTTCCGGCAGCTTCCGGGGCTCCAGTTTTTCACTGTTCATCCGAAATTCGATGTCTCTGAGGACGTTAGAAGGCAGAAGATGTCTAAGGTAGCCAAAAAATATATGATTTGGCAAGCTATTTGCTTCTGTGGAAAGTGAAGCACCCCATTCGTGACAACTGGAACGGTTAATGAGCAGGTGTACCTAAAGGAATGCCTCCAAGAGCGTCTACTTTCTCTTTTGAGGTCACACGAAAGTCATACGATTGTCTGGCCGGATGAAGTCTAGTGCCATTTCTCTAAAGAGGTTTTGGAGTGGTACAAGGCTAAGGAGGTCAATTTCGTGCCGAAGCATCTCAACTCCCTAAACGCACCGGAACAGCGGCCAATTGAAAAGTACTGGGCCATCATGAAGCAGACACTTCGAAAGTATCCTTAGGAAGTTAAAACGGAGGAAGATATGGAGAAAAAATGGATTGCCACGCAAAAAAAAAGTTGGTCCAAATATTGTACAGGACCTTATGAGTAGTTCAAAGAAGAAGGTTTGTGCATTTGGATATGGAATTTAAAAGATATATTTATGAATATTATTTCATGTTTGTTTTATTCAATTTCAATTGAATAAATTTACTTCCTGAAAGTTTGACGATGATTGGTTGAAAAGGCGAATTTCGCCGAATATTTGTGTGTGTCGCAAGCTGATTCGATACACCCCTTATAAGAGCGCAATCACTTACAGTCAAAAAATATTAGAAAATCGTCAAGCGGAACCTAAGGAAGACCCGAAAATCAATTAACACGCATTTTTAAACTATCTGTAGGGCCCTTTACGGCCCTTTGTTTTCATTCTAAGTTTTACTTGTTTCTTTCCTGTAGACTGTTTTGTAGAATGGGTCGAATCAGTTGGTACAATAAACAAATTTTGAAATAACGTTTAATTTCGTAATTTGTTAGAGATAATTCTGGCTCAATGTTTGCTGTATTTCCTCGAAATTGGTATTTGAAAAAATTATTGAAGTACGCCAGTAAATGTATATTTTTCGCAAATTCATCGCCTTCTGCAAAATGTGAATAATAAGCATTATCAATCTAGTTCGGGTACAGTTTAAACAGTTAGATATTGCGTTTAATTGTATTTGATGGCTGAATAAAATATGCTAGTTTTTATCGATACTTACGAGTTATTAGTAACCATTTCTTAAATTGGATTCCATTTGATAAATCTCATACCCCTGCTGTTCTTAGCAAAAAATAATCGAAACTCTAAGCAACATGAGCAATATGGGATCAAGTCCCTTTCACTTCAGAGTTTTCTGTAAAATTACTCCCCTGGAGCATCCATTGGTAAGCAATTTGAACGTTGTTTGTTTTGTTTTGTTTGTGAATGTTAGTCTAAAAAAACGTGAAGTGGATAATTAACCTAACCTAAACTTCACATGGGGAATTGACTCCCTCCCATTACACCTTAAATTATGTTACGCATAAGGCATTAACTAAAAAGGTGGAAATGTTTCCTAGCTGGTAGAAACATGTACAGAAATTCCAGTACCAGTTCGCTCTGTGTGTCCGTTAATAATAATCCGTGAAACCAATAACGTCCGTTTTAAGTCTTAAAAATCAAAAATAATAATATAAAAAGCATTTCCTTTGATGTGTTTTTTGGCATTCAATATTCAGGGCAAGGATCAAACTATCAAAAACGCTATTTCCTATTGGATTCAGCAACCCTCCAAATTAAACCAACCACTATGGTTTTGAATTCATCTCATTCAACACTGCTCAGACAAAAGTTCAAGTTCAAAACTTCAAAACCCATCCTCATTTCTCGATATTTAAGCTAACCGAAACCAGACCAGGGCCTCCAGAGCACGACCTTTTCGGAACCTCTTTTCCTAAGTAAACGAATCCTCTTCCTCTCCGCGCTGGATTCTTACTTCCCTGTTCCAAAGGTCGACCCACATACGCTTCCTCGAACAAGGCAGCGAGATTCCATTAAATCAATTTCACTCTGCTTGCTTTCCGTGAAGGGGATTTTCTTTGACTGACAGCTTCCAAGATGAGTGCATTTAACCTACCCGTCCGACCGGACCCCACGAAATAAGAAGCTTTTGTGAGTGCGGTGACTTTCAGAATTTCGAATTCCCAATCGGGTTTATATTGATTGGTTGGGGTTTCTTTTTTTTTCCTGTGGCCGCACCACCACTGACAGGAGGAAATTGAGTAGAAGCCATCTGGAAATCTTCGACACAAGGCCCCCGGAGGACGTGCCACCACCTCCAACGTAATCATCATCACCGTCAGTCGTCAAAATCGGCTTATTACTGCTTAGCCGCCTTATCTCACCAGAGACTAGCGACGAGCTGATAAACCGTCTTCGATGGCCGATTCGGGTTCCGACAGCAACATAAATTCGGGCAAGAATGCTGCTTTAATGAGTATTTTAACTACAACGGCCTGCCTACTCAGTTGAAGCTTAGAAAATCAAAGAATGATTGATGTCGGTAGGCCATGATTCACGATGGATTTCCCTCGGTTGCAACATCTTACCGGAATGGCATCAATCATTTGAGGTTTCAGGATTCATCATTTAATAAAGACAATATTTCTGCACGGTTCACATTTCACGTGCCCCACCAACAACACCTCCGAATAAGCAGAAAGCTACAGAACACCCCTAGCCACCCACCACACCCACACACACAAACAGACAGGCAGACAGACAGTTATGATGGGTCTATATGTTGGCACACAGAGTGTTATTTGAAAACTGCCAGCGAGAAATATGAAAATAGGATTTCCTTCTGGCGTTTCGTTTTTCGTTCTACTCGGTGCTGTGTGCTCATTTTTCTCGTTTATATTTGGCCTCGGGCGTGTTACAACAACCATCAACCAGCACAAGCGTTCTGAAGGAAGGAACGCAGGAATGGAGCCCGAAATGGGGTCACGTGGAGGAAGCAGCAGCATCCTGCCCCGTTGTCGGAGCAACCCCCGGACGGATCGAACTGACTTCGACTTTGCTGGAAGTGACTTCTGTTCTGTTCTGTTCTGTTCTGTTCTGTTTTGCTCTCGAGTGGTATCACTGACGGGTACGCTTTCCCCTGGCGAGCTTTTTCTCCGGCCTAAGCTCTATAGCGCTCTCTTTATACTGCTTGTTATTTGATTAGGGATTAGAGTAGCAACGAGCTGCTCTGGCAGTATTGACAGCATAAATTTAATTTAATGAATATCAGAAAGTTGTTCGTTGGAGCTTTTCGGTGTTCGGTGCGTTTCGTGCGATGGCTCCAAGGAGAACCGTGTGGGCGAATGGAAGGTCATGGGCGTAGATGAATGTATCGGCAAAGCATTCGTATTGTTGGTTGGGAAAAAAAAGTTTCTCTTTTACATTGTTGTTTGCAAGACCTTCAACATCTTCAATGAAAGTAGTCCTGAAATATGACTTTGTTTCAAATGTTTCCCTTCTGTTTGGGATGGCAAGCGCAATTTTCCGGGCAAAATTTATGGGGTGTCATTACAACTCATAAACGATTTATCGCGCTTCAAGTTAGGTAACACTAATAATTCTTATTTTTTTTTTTGCTTCATTTCAGGTACGTTACATCTGTTACAATACAATCCGTACATCTACATTGGGAGGATATTGGATCTGTGAAGTATTATGCTTATTGAAATGATAAGTATATTGGAGAAGCTGCATTAAAATTATTTATCAGGGCCACTTGGGACGTTTTCTGCCGTATGGTACTGATATGCGATTCACGACAGTTTAACTGTTTTAACGTCAAATTCTAATAGATCACTCGGATAGTCGTAATTGTATCACAATTTATGCACGTCTAGCAGACAAGATTGTGAAAATTCTATACAGTCAATTGTAGAGCTGATGAGTGTCTTTTGAATTGAATCATTTGAACAATTTATGGTCTAGTCTACACAAATACGGTCAGTTCTTGGAAGGATCCTAACAAAGTGATGGAATCATTTATTTCCCTTTTAAAAAAAGAATGCATTGCAACCGTCACGAAATCTGGTCAGATTTTGAGCGTTAATATATCAGTCGTTTCTCAAGAGATTTTCAGGTATTTTTAACGAATCGATCGAAGAAAATTCTACGCGTCAAATACAATTTAAAACATTGTTCATACCAGGCCAAATATTATTGAAAAATTTATCAATGTTAGGCATTGTCTTAAGAAGTATATTAACACCTACATACATGCCTGACCCCTCTTTTAGAAAAAAATCTGGATTTTCATTTGCCTGTCATTCTGCGAAATCTTAACCAACTTGGATGCAACCTTTTGCAAAGGATCTCAAATTTGTCTTTGTTTTTGATGCAGTATCGGACATTCCGCAATTTTACGAATTTCTGGAGGTGGAACCGTGGGGTAAGTACCCTTCCCGAAACACTCTGCAGGATCAAAACGATACCAAACATGGCTTGCCACACCTCTGTGATACCTTGTATATTGTACTTCCGTAGTCGTTGGCTACACACAATAATCTGATTTATTATTCATTCAACCTTATCATAGCCTACTAACACAATATTATAGCACATCTCCTTTTTTATATAATTTTTTTTTCGCAAATTTCACCGGATTCGATATTTTATATGCTTTCATTTATTTATTATTTTATTACTTCTAACCTTCTATGTTTGATTTTTAATATTAAGTTTGTAATAGGTCTTCGTTATCAAACCTTATCGAACTCCTGTGAAACTGTCCTCGATGTCTTCAAACCCCCTGAAAACCGGTTCATCTTCATCAGAAACTCTCATATCGGTATCTTCAATCATCGGTGCACGGATCGCTTCAGAGCTGGATTCCATTCCTTGTGTACGGTCAGGTACAGGAGAGGTCACTGTTGGGAAATTAACCTTCTTCAAGTGCGCTATATGTTTCGTTCGTATGTTGCTCCAGAGTCCTGGTTCTCAATTGTAGCTCGGTGACCTCTGCGTTCCACCACCTTGTATTTCGTTTTACCAAATGTAGTTGCCAGTTTATTTCCCGGTAAGAGGTTTTGCATCAATACAGTATCTCCTACTGTATCGTCTACTCATCGGAAGCGGCTTACTGGGTAGTCCTATCAATTGGTATCCTTCACATTTTGCTGTCCACCATTTTGCTGCCCACCAAGCTCGATCCCTCAATCGCTTCTTCATGATTGATTCTCCTGGATGGCCCTCATGCGCAAGCTGAAGCATTCTGGATCGCAACCCTTGAGGTACAACCAATTTATTTCCTCGTCGACTGTATCCAGATCGTTCCTAAATGGTTCGAATAGTTTCACCATCGGATCACTTCAATTAACTGATTCTAGACAATCTTTCACAGCTTTGAGTTCAGGGTCCATTTTGCTGACTGCTTCAATTTCACCCACATCAATTGCAGCAGATTCTTGAACAGCAAGTACTAAGAAATGATTGCGATAATGAATCTGCAATGTTTCCTGATCCTTCCCGGTATTTTACTGTGAAATTGAATGATTGGAGTCGCAATTCTAGCGCATGGTGTAGATGTAGGAGAAAAAATAATCTCTAGTGGCTTGTGGTCTGTTTCCAACTCAAATTCCCGACCAATTAGGTACATTGAGAATTTCTCCACAGCCCATACTAACGCTAAGGCCTCCTTTTCTGTTTGGCAATATCTTTTTTCAGTAACAGTTAAGCTTTTGCTTGCAAAACTGATAATACGAGGATCAAAATCTGCCTTCCCTTCAAATTGGACAAGTACTGCCCCTAAAGCAACCGGTGAGGCATCCGCAACTACTCGGGTTCTCAATGAATTATCAAAGAACGACTAAATCTGTGCATTGGCTATGAGGTTTTTCAAATGCTCAAAGCTTTTTTGATGCTCTTGCGCCCAAGTGAATTTGTTGTCTTTGCAACAGCCTTAGTGGTTCCGTGATTGTAGCTAAATCAGGAATGAATTTTCCAACATACGTAACTAGGCCCAGGAAGCTCCTGACTTCTTCTGCAGTTTTTGGTTCTCGAAATTTTTGCAACGCTTCAACCTTACTAACCATTGGACGAATTCCTTCTGGTGACATCAAATGTCCAAGAAATTCGACCTGCCTGACTTTGAAAATACATTTGTCTTTATTTAGCAAGATATTGCGACTTTTTAGTACTCTGAGAACTTTTCTTAACGCTTCGTCATGTTCCTCTTCTGTTTCACCGGAAACCATTATATCATCGATGTAATTTACGACATTTTCACATTCCGCCAGAACATGCTCCACTACCTTTTGGAACATTTCCGGAGCACAAGAAATGCCAAACATCAAGCCCTTATGACATATGAATGTTGTTATATATCTAGACTATTCTTCTAGTTCAATCTATGTAATCGATCAAAGTATTTCTTTTTTTTTAGATGCTTAATTTACCTGGTGAAAGGCATCCTTAATGTCTAACCGACTGAAGAACTGGGCCGACTTGAAGCGTGGCAAGAAATCTTCAAATGTGGGCATCATATAATGTTCTCTCTGGATCGCTTGATTTGGACGACGCATGTCCACACATAGACGCAAATCACCATTATCCTTCACGATGGTAACTAGTGGTGATACCCATTCAGCTGGGCCAGATACTGGCTCGATGATATCCATAGCCAACAGCTGATCCAATTTTTCTTCAATTTTGCTCAGCAGTGCAATCGGAGGTGGACGAATTCGTTGAGCGACCGGAGTAACATTCCGATTTACAGGAATCCTCATCTGAACATTCTTCATTTTAGGGAACGTCCGTTTCTCCACAGACGTCAACGCATTGATTGGATTTGGAAGTCCGATTCTTAGCACACCAAGACATTTAGCTGTTTCTTTACCCAATAGTGATTGCTGTCCACCTTTCCACATGGTCGACATGGTGAATCACCTTGTCGATAATACGCAAAATAGGGACTTTCAGCCTCAGTCTTCCCGAAATTGCATCTCTTCGCGTGGTCTGCACAGCGCATCAAAAATTTTCCTAACGGCTCGCGTTTTCCTTCGTGGGTGACCGATGATGATAGTTTGCAAAACTCACTCCGCTCAAAAGAGTCGTGCTACTTTGGTGCGAAATGGCCATCGAGTTTTGTTATAGCTACCTTATACGGATCAATTCCTTTTTCTAGATCTTCGGCGACATCTGCTCCGTCAATTGAATAGAATAAGTCTTGAAGCTCAAAACCTTCTTTTGCAAGAAGAACGTTTTTGATCTTAGTAGAATTCTTTTCCTCGCTAGCCGCTACAATTACTTCAAAGTTCCGTTTCCATCGTATCCATTCCATCAGGGTTTGTGTCTCGGGAAGGTGATTGAATTTAAACGGACTTATGCTCCATCCTTCCATTTTCTGAAAAGTACAAGATTACACATAGGGATGGTTGCATAGAAATGGTTACTATGGTAGCAACATCTGTTAATTCCAAACAGTTTCCATTTTTTTTTTTCACTTTCTGATATTTTTTTTTCTGCATTAGCAGCGGAGTATCCTGCCTATGGCAGTGGATCTATTTTCTTTACCGTAGAGGCTTTTACACCTTTCCCTGCTTCTAGCAGTGGAGTGTCCTGCTATTAGCAGTGTGTCCTGCTATCAGCAGTATATTCTTAATCAAGTTCTAATTTTGCTTACCAGTTTCTGTACTTGTTTGCTTGTGTGTGTTTGTACAATCCAACGCCCACTGTCCGGCAGTGTTTTTATGGAGTAAAGATGTTTGCAGTTAAACGAACTTTTGTCGACACGGCAAACATTTTTAGCCCAGGAGTTGGAAGGTGACAGCTCTGTTGACTTCCAGTGACCCATTTCAGAATGCCTGGTTAATCACGTCCATTCCGAGGTCACTTTCACTTACAACCAGCTCCGCATAGACACAATACAAACATCAAATGGAAATTAGTATTGTGCATACACTTCCATCATCAAGTCATATTGTTTTGACGATGGCACGTATTTAGTAGTATCGTTCAAATTTAGTTATAATTGGATAGATCTCACCAGAAATTGTTGCTGATGTTCAGTCTTCATTTGGACGGCCACCCTACGATGCTTAAGGATGCATTTATGTCTCTAAAGGTTGCATTTATCTCTCTCCGCTATTCGGCAAATATTTCTACATCATCCTTTTCGCGTGGAACAGCACGACTATATTTAGTACTTCGTGCACAAATGAAATACAATGAAAATCGCAGGTAAAAACACTTTCGAGTAGAAATTAAACTTGAAAAATCACAATCACTGGGCAATGAATGAAAAAAAATCACAGCTCTCCCTCTGTAGACCACGTGATGAGTGCATCTGAAATTATATGCCAGCCACTCAGAGGCACTGACGCGCATGCGCGTTAGCTTCGATCATTGCTTCTGACCAGCAAATGGCCGTTTTCTACAAGCATTGGTCTTCTTTTTTTGCACTCCACACTCTGCCGTTAATCAAATGGCCGCTACGAGGCAACTCTATATCGAACTTCAAAACTGCTAATAATCATCGATTCACTCGCGACAAAGCGGACAAACGCTCAAACCTAATGATGTATGTCCGGATGTCTCAATACTACCACTAATAAGCAAAACTGAGCTGATGTAACTCCTCTTCCGGGTGCGGGGGCGCAGCACAAAAAAAAACACAAAATGTGGAAATACTACCGACACTCACACATTTCGGGTGGGAATCAATTGTATTCACTACAGGTTTCCCAAAGCACGCGGATATTTTATGATTTCACTGTTAGTTAAAGTTAAATTACGAATTATTGTTTGATTTTTTTTTCGCTAAAACGACGCAGCAAAAACAAAACACGTCAGTTTCAAAGCACGGCTTGCTGCGATCGTTTCTGTTCTTGTTTGCTTGTGAAGCGAATTCCGTGATACAGTCGATCGATTTCAGAACCGCACCCGCTTGCTGATTACAATACACGATTCCAGATCCGTGATCCAGGAAAGTAGCTAGAATTGCCAGATACGATTTATCCTCGTCGCCAGATGTGATACATTGTATATTGTACTTACGTAGTCGTTGGCTACACACAATAATTTATTATTCATTCAACCTTATCATAGCCTACTAACACAATATGATAGCACAACCTCAAACTTCATGATTTCGCAAAACAAGACAATTGGTGGAAATTCTGGAAATATTCGACCTATTTAGCACCTCCTGGTCGCCTTCCGGGAACCGGGCTCCACTGAAAAAGTGGCCAGATTTAGAACAGTATAAAATCATGCCTTGTGACACCTCTAGAAGCAAGACTATTGATGGTCGTTCTGGAAGTATTCGGCCATTGTGGGAACCGGGTTCTACCAGTAAAGTAACTAGACTTTGAACCGTACCAAAACATGGCTTGCGACACCTCAAACTTCATGATTTTGCAAAACAAGTGGTCATCCGTTTCCAGGAACGCCACCGGCGATTGTGGCCATAACGGCCGGTACATTCAGAATAGCTTCACCACTGGTGCTTGATTTTGAAAAATCATGAAGCATATTTCGCAAGCTGTTCGCGAAGTCATGATCATGACGTACCTTCCGCATTGGTGACATTGCCAGAAGATATGCCAGGATTTCAACTGAAGAATGCCAGAGTGAACGCATCCAGTGGGTTTTCATTGTACTAAACCACACTGAATTTTCGCATCATTAGTGAGAATCACAATTTACTGTCATTCGGATGATCTAGTGCGCCATCGAATTCTGGCCACACTTCGACACGTATGTTTCTTCTTCAGAACTCAAAAGCATGATTCTTCACCTACTATAATCGTCAACATTATTTTCCACACTGAGTTTGTATCGATGATGCTTGAAGCATCCAAATCAGAATCCACTCATATTAGAGCACTACTGAATTTTTAAATATTGAACCAACATGTCAGTGAAAACAGAACTCAACGACAATTTACGTCACAGAAGAACCAACTGATCTCAGAACACCGATGATTCAAATGATCATGGCTACTTTAGCCGAGAAACATGAAACCCTTAGGTGCTCGGCAGCTGTGTTGATCCAGAATAACGATAAAAAGTGGCCACAATTTACGATCAGTAAATACTTGGGTTTGAGTGCGCCAAGTGGATCGTTGTTGAATACATTATGAAATCTATTGGTCAGGGCCTGAACGATATGTCGGCCTTGAAGTCGCCAGCCATGTTCTCGTTACGATTCAAAATCTAGCCACTTTACTAGGAGGAATCCGGTTCTCAGGAAGGCGACCAGCGAGTGGCCACATTGGCCGTATATTTCCAGAATGACCCCCAATGGTCTTGTTTAGCGAAATCATGAAGTTTGAGGTGTCGCAAGCCATGTTTTGGTACCGTTCTGAATTTGGTCACTTTCCCAGTGGAACCAGGTTCTTGGAAGCCTACCAAGAGTTTCTACATTCGAATATTTCCAGAATAACCACCACTGGTCTTGTTTTGCAAAATTTTGAAGTTTGATTTGCCATGTTTTGGTACCGTTCTAAATCTGGCCACTCTTCCAGTGGAACCCGGTTCTCGGAAGCAGACCAGGTGTGGCCACATTGGCCGAATATTTCCAGAACGACCACCAATAGTCTTGTTTTGCAAAATCATGAAGTTTGAGGTGTCGCAAGCCATGTTTTGGTACCGTTCTAAATCTGGCCACTTTTCCAGTGGAACCCGGTTCTCGGAGGGCGACCAGGAGTGGCCACATTGGCCGAATATTTCAAGAATGACCCCCAGTGGTCTTGTTTAGCAAAATCATGAAGTTTGAGGTGTCGCAAGCCATGTGTTGATACCGTTCTAAATCTGGCCACTTTTTAAAAAAACTACGTAAAATTCTGGAATGTCCGAGAGGTTGCATTAAATTTGGTTATGATTTCGCAGAATGACAGGCGAATGAAAATCCAGATTTTTGCTAAAAGATGGGTCAGGCGTGTAGGTGGTTAACTCGTTCAGGCCAGAGAAGTCATATATGACCCCAAAATGGGTATGGCTGTATAAAATAACAGATTGCATCAAAGTGTACAGTGTCTTTGACAAATTTGTTTTACATAAATTCTTCTATCTGTAAAATTTATATGACATCGTTGTTTGAGGCATAATGGACGACCTAGAATATCCTCAATATGAAGAAGTTCAAGAAGAAAAAATAAATGCTTTATTAATAGTGTAAAGCTTTGTTTTTTGGGATTCTGTAGCTTATCCAAATTTACTTGAGTTCAGAACTTCAAAACTACAGTTGTAACAGTAGCTTCTAGGGCTAAATAAGTTTACGATATGTATTCAAACATATTGAATGAATTTTCTGGAAGGTCAAAAGTCATTATTTGATAATTTTGTGATGTTTCACTGGTCATCCAAACTGTCCTTGAGTTTAGACATCAGATCTACAGTTGAAACTATAAATTTTGGGATATACAATGTTACGCTACGTATACAACCATATTCAGTGAATATTTTCGAACGTATAAAAAAAACATCATGAGACAGTAACAGTAGCTGTAGTTTTCTATGTATTCAATCATTATAAATAAGTCTTTTGGAAAGTCAACAATATTTTTTTTATAACTTTGTGATCCTCTAGGTAATTCAAACTATCCTGGAGTTGAAATTTACGGTAGTAACAGTAACTTTTTAGGCCATACAAAGTAACGTAACGTATTCAAGCATATTCAGTGAATGTTTTTGAACGTAAACATGCACAAGAAGGTAATCTTAAGATTTGTATTTGTATTTGTATTTGTATTTAAAATAATTCATCTGACAATGGGTAGTCTTAATGAATAAAATTTAACTAATAAACTAGTAAAAACACGTTTCTCTTAAAAACTAGTTCAATGCCGTTCTTATCCGATTCGCGAAACGCCCAGATGGTTCATCAAACTCGAATAGCTCTTCGACTGCAGTGAACGCACGAATACATGCTGAAATCGGTTCATTGTATCCAAACACGGTCCGGTGAAAAATTGGTTGCAGCAACGTAGAGTTCCGTAGGGTTCTGTTCGGTACCCTAAAGTTCAACATAGAAAGCAGCTCGGGGGCATCAGCTTCACCATTCAACAGTTTAGCAATAAACAACGACTGCTGTATTTTTCGACGTCGTTCAAGCGTGTCCAAACCTAGTAGTCGGCATCTATCAGGATACGGTGGCAAGTTGTCAGGATCTCGCCACGGCAAGTTTTTCAGAGCCAAACGAATAAACCGCTTCTGAACTCGTTCGATTCTGAGGCACCACGTGACCTGGTAAGGCTGCCATACCACCGATGCGTTTTCCAAAATTGGACGGACAAGTGCACAGTACAATGATTTCCAGCAATGTGGTTCCGAAAAACCCTTCGCTACCTTGGAAATAAAGCCCAACTGTCGAGTTGCTTTTGATATCATCGCAGAGCGGTGTAGTTCGAAAGTCATTTTTGAATCCAGCTGAACACCCAGATCAGTCACACTGGTCACTCTACTGAGAGTATTGCCATTAACGTAGTAGTCAAACAAAATTGGATTTTCCATACGGTGAAATGTGATTACCTGACATTTATCCACGCTAAGTATCAGTTTGTTTCTCTGACACCACTCAGAAAATGAACTCAACGAATTCTGCAAAAGTAAGCAGTCTTCTTGCGTGCGCACTACGATGTACAACTTTAAATCATCTGCATAGACCACTTTGAAACTTTCGCCCAAAATCAGAGCGGCATCATTGAAAAACAAGATAAACAATAGCGGTCCGAGATTGCTACCTTGTGGAACTCCAGACTTGTTAGAAAACGGCCGTGATATACAACCATCTATCTTCACTCGCAACTCACGGTCCGTAAGGTAGGATTCTAACCAATATACCAATTGCGTAGAGACTCCAAGGCGTGACAATTTGTGCAGCAATATTCCATGGTCAATTTTATCAAACGCTGCTTTCAGGTCAGTGTAAACAACATCAACTTGCGCCTTATCCTCCAAACTCGTCAATGCACCTCGACGTAAAACTTAACAAGTTGGTGGTAACCGATCGTCCAGGCAAAAATCCGTGTTGATCTGTAGAAATGTAGCTTTTTGTAGCATCAAGAACAATTCCACAACTATTATTTCAAACAACTCGAAAACGGCTGACAAACTCGTTATACCTCGATAGTTAATAACATCGTGGCGATCTCCACGTTTAAAAACAGGTGTCATAAACGATTTTTCCAGATGCGAGAAACTTTGCTTGCTGGAGTGAACAATTGAAAATATCACACAATGGTTGTGCTAAAACGGCAATACAATGACAGATTACAACTGCAGGCCGAACCATCAGGGCCTGGAACAAACGAACGATTCAACTTTTTGCAGCCATTGAGACCATTTCTGGATTTACATCAAAAACTCCAAGATCAACAAAACCAGCGAGGAACATCACGTATGGCTTCTTCGATTTCCAATATTGAAGCAGGGTTCGTTGCTAAATACGGACGCAAAATGCTCAGCAAACAACTGACTGGACTCTGTTGCAGACGCTGCAGTCGTGTCGTTCAAACAAACGTTGGTTGGAATAGTTGCACTTTTTCGTTTGGCATTAACAAACTTCCAAAAACTACGAGGGTTAATTCTCAGACTCATTTGCACACGCAAAACGTAAGATTTATATAGCGTGGCATTAAAAAATCGGTACGCATTGCTGGCTTGTTGAAAATTTCTTTTGTTGCTAGGCGATCGATGACGTCGTAATTTCCGTTGGCAACTGTTACGCGAACGTTTTAAATCCCGTAAATCGAAATTACTCCATGCGGGTGAAACTGGTGAAGCTTAATTCTTGGGACGTTATAAACAAACCAATCGTTCAAAACGGAACAGAACGTTTCCGACATCTCATCAATATTATTGCTAGCAGTTATTGCATTCCAGTCAACGGTTTCCAAGCAATCCGAGAGCGCAACAAAATTAATCATACGAAAGTTCAGCGGTCGCTCCAATTGATTTTTCAATGTCGTTCATCTTAAGCAACACGTGCAGGTACAGAAATTTCAAGCGGGGGTGATGAGAGTCAGCAGGCAACGAAGTTGAGCATCTATTCACGTGTTTGACACACGATCAGGCAAACAAAACACAAGATCGAGAGTGCGATCTGAGGTGATTCGCACAGGATTCTTTTGGCTGAGGCACAAAAAATCCATACCATCCAAAAGAGCGCTGCCTGGACAGCGGGAGTTGAGAACCATCACGTATTGAACAATGTTATCTATTGAAACCCAACTGCATACGTGGTTGGTTATAGTCACCACACACCAGAATATCTTCATCAGATGAACAATGTTCGCACAGCTCATTCAAGAGGAAGCGTGGTCATTAATTACACTAGCATCGTCGACTCTTGTCCGGTGGAATATATATCGCACAAATTAAAAACTTTCTTCCTTTGATCGTCGCTGAAACACAAATTTGTTCTAAACTATGCCCATCCACGGTGTGCACAACACGGCTGACATATTGCTGAGCAACATGCAACCAAAACACCACCAAAACGGGATGTACTGCTGTTGGCAAGGGCTCCGATCACACACGGAAAAACATTAAAGCCTGCACCAAATAGTTGTTGCGTGGTAATGCAGTTGTCCAATCAGTCTCAGTCTATGATGACCACGTCAAAATTGCAATCGGTCACCGCTAGTAGCACGGTCGTCGATTTTCGTTCTCAGGCCGCACGTTTTGTGTAATAAATCAGACATCGTCATCGCAATCGTCGCTGTGATTTAAACCGTTGTTGCTGGGCTCGATTTATGGAGAATTGCGCCAATTGGTGATGCAAAACGTCATAAGATACCTTTCGTTTAGTAGATCACATTTGAATAGTACACTGAAAATTAATTTTCGTTTATATTACGATCGACGGTAGGACTAACAAATCTATTCGTTGTTTTCTGCAACGAAACTGAATTGTACTTTCTTCGAAGCTGCCTTCGTATCAAAAGCCACACGCGCAACTGTCAAACACAAAGCAT
The DNA here is from genome assembly GCA_034211315.2 of Aedes japonicus. Taxonomy (NCBI): domain Eukaryota; kingdom Metazoa; phylum Arthropoda; class Insecta; order Diptera; family Culicidae; genus Aedes; species Aedes japonicus. The sequence continues at coordinate 43,365 of JASCZW010007717.1, forward strand.
TTGTTGACACAAAAAGAACATTCATTCATTCTACGAAAACAATACAAATAGCTACGAGTTATTTGTTACAAATAAAAAAGAAACGGCTCTTGGGTGGTTGCATGAACGACTGACAGTTCTACTTTATCGGCTCAAAATATATTTGAAAAAAGGCAACCACGAGGACGTATTCTGCTCTTCACGAAATTAATTTTGTGCATTATACAAAGAAGGTGTAATAATAGCGTTTTGTTAGAAGACAAGCAATATTAATGATTCATATAATTTACGAGACATTTGTTCTATGTGCATAATCCATGTTTACGAAACAAGTGAAAGCTACTTTACGAAAATTTATTTTCAGTGTACGTTCAGTGTGCTCTATCCACATTCAGAGTATCCTTGTAACTTTTGATTACATGACACACCGTTGACTTTGAAAATTTTACACTTTTGCTATTTTTGAGGCAGATCACAAAGAATTCTCTAGGTTTTTGTGCACAATTGGTTTTCTTTCCTCAAGTGCCATGATCCGTTATTTCGAGAGGTGTCGATCAATCGAGAAAAATTTCTTCGTCAATGAAACATCAACAAATACCTGTCAACCGTTATTTGTTCTAACTACTATGGACGCGGTGGTGTATTCCGTGCGTCCAGATTTACTTTGAATCAGGCTTTAGCCATAAACCTAAATTCTCATTCCTCATTAACAGTCGCATACACGAACAAGCCCTTCCTATCGTGTATTTTAGCCTAAATTTCAGGCAACTTCTTTTCCACGTTTTCATGCATGTTTAAATTGCCATCGGTACTCGGCATCTTCAAAACATTGATGTGCTACGCCCCTCAGTCTGACTCGCATTTTATGTTTTTGTATGGGTTCAGCCTCTTATTTGATTTTGTGCGCTGTAGCAGCCAGCTGGACTCGCATCTTTTCATTTGCGTATGTGCCCTTCGGTCTCTAGCCACCATTCGGACTCACATCTTTAATTGGTGTGCGTATATGCTAAACGGTGCTGACCACAGGGCTCGCACTGTGTTATTATTGTGTACGTTAAGCTTTCCGTATACAAGTGACATCAACATTTTACTACGAGGTTTCTTGAATTTCACTGCTTGTTCCTTTCCTTTCCCACAATTCAAAGATTTCATAAGAAAGGCTCTTTTCGAAACTTTTACATTTCACTAATATTCACATTATAGCAAACCTAATAGTTTCGGCTCTAAAGAAAACAATAACCTCTTCAGGTGCCAATCTGTGGTAATTTAAACACCTCAAAATGCTGCAAAAAAAATCTAGCTTACCGCTCATTTCGCTGTTTTTCCAACTTACCTCCGTAAATCCGATTGGCTGCGCCAAATTGTAGAATCTCCTCATGAGGAAAGCCAAATATCACGGCAATAGATTTCGGATTACAGCAAAACTCGAACTTTTACAACTCACAACGTTTATTCAAACAATAACAGAAAATAACAATTTGGTCTGTCAACACATCCCACCCAGAACATTACAACGCTTGTAGACACACTAAAAAAAAGTAGCACAGGAGAAAAGTGTGCTGAGCGACTCACCCCTTGGTTAGGACATTCCTACTCCATGGTTGGTAAATAACAACGAACAGAAGGCTGCAACTTGATTACTGTATGTTGTGATCGAAATAAGCATTTGTGCACTCAACGTTTTCCAATTAGGCTAACTTGTGTTTTCAACCTGACCCTCCTTAAATTGGTCCAACCTCAGCATAGTTAGTAATGTAAAAAGTAAGCATCATGCTAGCAGTTGTTGGATTGGATCTTCGATCTGGTCTAGGAATTTTTCATAATTTTTTTCGATAAAGAAAATTTTCCGAGACAGGACACCAAACTGTTGTCAAGGAACGAGTACACGATTTACTGTTTGTTCACACATCCCAAAGATCTAAATCCAATAGACATGCAATTCAAGCTAATATATCGGATTCTTTGGTCCCCCTTCCCCACCTATTTTATAAGAGGCTCCAACAGCATCGTTGCTGTTGAGCTAAATCGGTCTAGATCGGATTTTAAGCATTTGAGATCACTAGTTTTTACACATTGAGAATATTTGTTGCACATATGTGTACAGTGTGTCTCACAATAGGTGTCACCTTTTTTTAGTCTTGTAAACCAAGGTAGCAGCTGGGTAATTTTAACAGCGAAATTGATTACACCCGTTTGAGTGTATTTTTTGACAGCTTATCGCTGAAAATAAATAAGTCATTCCGGTTGTTTATATTTATTAGCTACTGTTCGAGCGTGGAGCTCTAATTGCCGGCCTCCGGAGGTTTTACATCCCGCTATGACCACGCTATGATCCTCGCTTGATGACCACGATCCGATCCAACTGAAGGTTAATCGGTAATTTGCAGCCTTTGTTTGCCCGTGTTTGTAATTGGGCAAGATATTCTGGATACCACCTTGCCCAGATTCGCTGGAATAGGTTTTGAGTGCGTTCCCAGTGATCTAGACGGTTGTCCGGTAGTTCGATTATGTTGACTTCTGGTACTGCTTGAAGATTTGAACTAAGATTTGAAAGTGGCCCGGCGTCAGAACATCGGGATCAGCTTGGTCGGTTGGAATTGGAGTCAGTGGGCGTGAATTCAAGCACATTTCTATTTGTGCCAACAGAGTTACCATGCCTTCTTGAGTGAGGGACGTATTGACAAGTTCTCGTATCAGGTGATGCTTGCATGATTTTACCGCGGCTTCCCAGAAACCTCCAAAGTGCGGAGCGCGTGGTGGAATAAACTTCCACTGGAGTCTTGCTCTGCACACCAGTTCCCGATCATTTCACGGTCTCTGCTGTTGATTTTTATCATTTCGTAGACACGGTGCATTGCATTTGCGGCACCTTTGAAAGCGGTTCCAATATCGGAGTGAAGTTCTTGTATTCAGCCGCGTCGAGCAACAAAACGGCGTAGAGCGGCTAGAAATGCTGGCGTGGAGAGATCAGACACTAACTCAATGTGCACGGCTCTCGTAGCAAAGCACACAAAAATGGCAATATATGCTTTGGTTGGTGGACGACTTCGTGCTGGAGATTTTAAAAACACTGGACCGCAATAGTCTACGCCACAAATGGAGAATGGGCGAGCTGGCGTGACACGGGAACTTGGAAGATCAGCTGTGCTTTGGCGGATCAGAGTTGGCTTCACCCAAAAGTTGAAATTGTAGCAAAAAATGCAAAATTGCAATTTTGCAGTTTTTGCAATCATATCTTGAGAAATCCGCATGATTCTGAAAAGGCAAATTTGCCCATCATGTTCCACAAAGCTTTTTATGGTATAAACAAAGCCATGCAAGTGTGTGCAAGTGGTTATCGCTGTGTGCCTAGTGCCTCGACAATCGCAGCAACCGTTGGGTTTTTGTTCAACCGTCAACAACTTCTCAATATTGGTGAGACAATGGCACAGAACGCCACTACGCCATATTCCACTGTTGCTATTCCGCTGTCAAGTGTTCTATTTTTATCTGCACTCGTCATCACACTCATATCGCCCTCTCATCAAGTCACCATGCGGTTTATGAAATAAACGAAGCCATGTAAGTGTGTGCGACCGAAATTTGCTTCATTGTTGTAACGTTGAGTGCCTCAAAAACCGAAGAAAGTGTAGGGCTTTAATTTCGTTCACCTCAACTTGTTGTGGTGACTGGATGGTTACAATGAAGAGTCGTCATGCTGACGGTCGCGGTTCGACTCTCGATAGCGGATGCAAATTATTTTTTTTGTGCGCCATTGAATTTACTACTACTAATCAACTGTACAACATCACGCACACATTGAATTTTTCTAATCGAATTGATGTGTTGCTTTTTTGCCCACGACCAATGTTGCTTTCTTTCTCCAAGTTGCGATCCATTACGAGAAATGAAACCAAATCATGCGAAATTGCATTACAATCTTGCTTTTTTATTTTGGGTGTTGATGTGGAAACATTTCACGCAACGGTGATAGGTTTGACGAGCTAGATCTCTTGCTCCAATTAACCAATATTTTTGACGCATCGTAGATAACAGCAACTGGGGACCGGAATGTAGGAGGTACTTGTGATAATGTTCACTAAGTAACCAAGACAACGGATGTTTAGCTGACAGAATAACAGGGTGTTTGCTTGCATCTGGTAAATTTGGCATACTTAAGCCGACCACCGACACAAAGGAGTCCATGGTTACTCAATGGCTTTAACCATTTTAACGGAGCACCTTTCACGATTCCTGTGGTCTGACGTTCAGCCAATTCATCAGAGAACAATTGTTGTTGTGCCAGACGAGCTAACACACGATCAGATGCTTGAAGATTATTTGTTGATAGAAGCGGTGTACGTTCTTCCCTGGATTTATGTATTGCAGCCTTCAGCGACTGGATGTATTTGATGCAGTATGCAACTACACGACGGAATTTGCTGTACGTAGAATAGCGAGAACATAGTTGATCGATAAGCTGGGGTTCTTCGTTGTGCATTGCTACCAATGCAATTTTACGTGTCTCTTGAATTAATGATAGGGATCCTTCATCTGGTAGACTTGTGTGTGGCCAATACCTGATGGTCCGTTCCACCGTCGTGATTGAAGATCAATAGGTGATAAGCCTCGTGATAACTCATCAGCGGGATTATCACTTCCGGGAACGTGTTTCCAGGAATGTCCTTCTGTGTTTGACTGAATTAACGACACTCGATTTACCACGAACGTTTTCCAGCAATTCGGTGTAGAGTTGAGCCATTGGAGAACTGTGGTTGAATCGGTCCAGAAAAATTCATCAAATGTGGCTTGTATTGATTGTTGTACCTTCTGAAACAATCTGGTCGATAACACAGCGGAACTGAGCTCAAGTCGGGCGATGGAATGTTTAGTTGCTAGGGGAGCAACCTTTGACTTGGATGTCAAGAGTTTCACGTGGATATGATCTTGATCTGTGGAGCGAACATAGCAACAGGTGCCGTATGCCAGCTCTGATGCATCAGAGAAAAAATGTAGTTGAATATTCGGTGCATCGACAAATGAAACGTAACGAGGGATTCGTATTTCCGAAAGAACATGCAACGTAGCATGATATCCTTTCCATTCTTCTTGCAGCTTCAACGAAAGTGGTCGGTCCCACTCATAAGGTTGATTATCTTCGCTTCTTAGTTTCCAAAGACGTTGCATAAACAGCTTAGCGGGTGCAATAACAGGGCCAACGAGGCCTAATAGATCAAAGATTCTGGCGATATATGATATTACCTTACGCTTTGTAAGAACTGAGGCTGGAAGTGGTATTTCTACGTTGAATCGCAACATGTCCGTTCTTGTGTCCCAAATAAGCCCAAGTGTTGATACAGACTGGTCATCTTGTACGCCGAGGAGTTTATTAGTTGCCAGGTCTTCGGGTGGAATTCCAATCAATGCTTCCGGAACATCTGACGCTCACTTTCTTAGTGGTAATTCTGCTGAAGCAAGCATGTTGGTGATTTGAAGACGTTTTTCGATAGCAGCTTCCACAGTATGTGCTCCAGATAGAAGGTCGTCGACGTAAAAATCTACGGTAACAGGTTGAACGGCGTCTGCATACTTGTGTCCTTCATCTTTGGGCAACTATAACAGCGTGCGAGTTGCCAAGTAAGGGGCTGATGCGGTACCATACGTGACGGTAAGGAGTTCATATGTGTCAATTGGATCTGATGGGTTGCGACGAAACAGGATGCGCAGAAAATGTTGATCAACGGGATAGTGGATGACTTGTCGATACATCTTTTCAACGTCCGCGACGAATGCAATTGCGTGGAAACGGAAATGAATAAGGATGTTAACGAGAGGCTGTTGAGCGACTGGGCCGACGAGATCGTTCAGTGAAACTGCGGTTGAGGTCTTGCAGGAAGCATCAAACACTACACGGACCTTGGTGGTAATACTACTCTGCTTGAACACGGGATGATGCGGTAAATAACATTGTGGTAGATCGTCGTCAACAATATCCAGTTTCCGCATATGGCCAAGGCGAAGGTATTCGTCAATGAAATCGTGGTAGGTTTGCTTTAAGGCGGAATCTTTCTCTAACCGTCGCCCGAGACTTTGGAATCGACGGGTGGTAATCGTTCGAGATTCACCAAGGGTGACTTGCGGATCTTCGGACCGGAGAAGGCGTACGACGTACCTTCCGGACGGTGTTCGGGTGGTAGTGTTGGCATAAATTTCCTTACATCGTTTTTCTTCAAAGGAATACGTTGGGCCATGATCGACAGCTTCAAGGTCCCAGAATCTCTGTAGTGCTGTTTCAAGGGATCGATCAACAGCAGATACGTAGCAGACCGGTGATGAAACAAATAAATTGATGGCAGTTTTTCCAGATACTGTCCATCCGAACAGGGTGTCGATCAGGAAGGGTAAACCGTCACCTAGTGACAGCCGGTTACCGGTGTGTATCTCATAATAACACTCACTACCGATGACAATGTCGATCATGCCTGGAATGTTGAAGGTTGGATCGGCCAGTGGAACTGGTGGTATGTTCCAGGATGTGGAATTTATGGCATTTGTTGCTAGGTTGGCAGTTGGCTTTTTCATGATCAGACACTCGAGTGTGGTGGAATACGACGTTGTTCTTGATTTGATAGTTGCTGACATTTGGCGTTTGATTTGCTTTACAGTTTTTCCGATTCCCGCTACTGCGACATCAACGGGTGGCAAGGGAATTTGCCAGCTTCTTGGTGAAGAAGTTCGACATCGCAGCAGAATCGAGGATAGCTCGGGCTGGGATTTCTTTACCATGCTTGTCGACAATGTAGAGCACAACCGTTTCCAATAGAACCGTGCCTTTGCTTGATTGAACGGAGAGATTAACTTCGGGTGGACTCGATGATCCAGCGGTCCCCACGTTAGCTGACGTGGTTGGAATTGGTTGCTGCGTTACCTCCCTTTCAATAGTAAAGGGGTTTGTAGAATTTACATAACAGTGGTCGTGTACAATTATGGTGACGGTTGAATATTCAATTTGAATTCAGTATCGACTTGAATGCTAGGAATTCAATTTAGATTTAAGAATAACTATTTACAACCTGTATATACAGATTTTTACACATGATAAGTTTACTTATCAGCTACCATGGAAGCTATACGGAAGCAAGTTTTAAAATTACATTTGCAAAAGTTTAGACCGTCTCAGATATTCAATAGCTTTAAGCAGTTCGGAGAGAGTGACCGTTCTGTTTTTCGTGCCTTGAAACGGTTCAAGAAAACTGGAAATGTCCTTATTGAACACAAAGGGGGTGACAAACGAACTCCATGTTCAACACAAAGGAGGTGCCAGACGTAATCCGGCCGTATCTGGCCGTAAATTAAGCACAAAATGTCAAATATCCCCTGCTCCTATGAACAGGCTCCTCAGCCATGATTTGGAATGCAAGCCGTAGAAGAAACAACGGGTTCATGGGTTGACGGTGGGTCAAAAGCAAGCCAGGGTCCAAAGAAGCAGAAATCTTCTGGTTCGGCACGGTGATTGTGAGGTTTTATTTTCGGATGAAAAGCTTTTCCTCCTTCGGGACAGTCATAATTAACCAAATGATCGTGTGTATGGCCAAAGTGTTGCCAATATTTGAAGCGATAAACTAGTTGTAGAACGCTATCAGAATGTATTCGAAATTATGGAATGGGGCACCGTTGCACGAAAAGGAAAGTTGCTCTTCTTTTCATAGAACCTAACGTGAAAATCAACACTGAATATTACATCGAGCAGGTTTTACAGAACCATAAAACTCATGCTAAAACGCTTTATGAGAATACATCATGTTGTTTCCAACAGGATCCAGCTCACAAGGTAATGAAGACACAAGCGTGGTGCGGGGAAAATTTGCCCACTTTCATCAAGAATGGCCTGCATCTTCACCGGATTTCAACCCTCTTGACTACTTTGTTTGGGGTTATTGACAGTTGGTTGATATTTGGGACCGAATTCCTCAGAAAATCGTGCGTGCCAGCTGCGATGGTTTAACAAAGCGTTTGCGCAAAGTTATCAAGGAAAAGGGCAAGAGATTCGAATTGAATTATTATGGTTTATTTCTATAACATGTATCTTTCAAATAGAAAATAAATGCTATGATTTGGCTGTTTTGTTTTGCTATCATCCCATTTTGTTTAAGTGACACCTATTGTGAGACACCCTGTAGTAACAGCTGACCGGGTAAAAACAGAGTCACAACCTCGGGCTGTCAATCACGCTCGGAGTTCGTTTCAATTCAATTGAATTCAAATGATTGAAGTTCTACCCAACTTGAACCGTATCCTTGTCAAGCGGTTATCGATGAGCACTATCGGTTCCGTTTCGTTAGTTTCCTTTCGTTTCAATGAATAAATTATCAACATCAATCCTTCATTCCAAATTCGCTTCACAACCTCAGATCATTAATAATGCAGTCCATGGGTGACCGGCACCAAACGAAGAATCCCGGAAAAATCCCCCAAATCTTATACAGCCTTCAAAAGCTGTCCCTAGAAATTGAATAATACCTTTTGAAAAGCATCTCTCCTCACTTCAAATCCTCCCCTCTCTCCGTATAAACTTTATCCCCGAAAAGAATTAAATGCAACCTAGACCGGCTCTGCCAACCGGGACTGTTCGCTTCGTCCTTTATGGCTTATGAGTTCAAAAAGTGATTAATTTCCTTAAATAACTTTTCGGGTTCACACTTCCGGTTGACTACCTTCAGCCTGCCCGCCCCTCCCTAACGGGCCAACCGGGTGGGAAAAATCGGATGCGGCAGAAAGTTTCTTTTTTCTTTCTTTTTAATCGGAAGCTACCTTGTTACCAGTAACCCAAAGGATTAGGTCAGGTTGGCCTGTGTGACTTTGTTTGGAGGGCTGCCCGGCTGACCGTTGACCAGATTGTTGGACCAGGGTCGGGAGAATAACTGGGTCAGTGGGTCGGTGGTGGAAGGTGAAAAAAGTTTCTCGCTTCCATCCAGGTTTGAGCTCCGTTCAATCGGGCCCATGCCTAGGGGATGTTGGACCTGTCGATAAAAATTGCCTGTCCATAAATTTTTCTCATGTTGGTATACCATCTAGACGAAACTAATATTTACCTCACATTTTATTCAATGGTCATATTACAGCCACTTCCCCTATATCTCGAAACCCATCTTCCGCCAGAATTTTTTTTCACATAGTTTTTCGTCACAACAGCGGTAAATTAGAAGGAAGACGGAACTTTGCGACCGATTTGCCGAAACTATGCCAAATTGGAATACTTGAAATGGCTTCCGGACAGAAATTATGTCCCACAATCAGTAGGCCACGAAATGAGAAAGCTAGCTACAGCCATGGCCATTCGGTTTCTTTTGAATTCAAATTCGGCCAAAGAATTATGCTTCTCGGTCAGAAAAATATATTCTCCTCCAACAAGCTGAAAAGAATGACGAAGAAGAAAAAGAAAAAGAAATCTCAGACAAAAGTCTATCCCGGGAGCCAACGGAGCAAGAGGCACTTTATAATGGACAAAAAGGACACCTTTCTCCCGTTCCTGTTTCAATCGGAAAACTTCTACCGAGGCGAAGAAGGAGACGAAAACGATGTTTCAAAAGTTGAAAAATTTTCCCCGCACTTTTCTTACCCTCCTCCGGCTTTCGGGACTCGAACTTGACCATCCCCATCCTGGCGCACGCCGTTCCATTTTGTCCCATCTACCCATCCATCCGGTCGGAATCTCGCCAGAAGATAATGATGAAGGCCACATGCCGCGCATGGTCGCAAACCGAAGAATGAATGTTTTATTCAAATTTTCCTCTGATTTCCGGTTTTCTTCCATGAACATCGGGAAACTTTCCGGCTTTAATCTTCTTCGTTTGGAAGTCTAACAAGTTTTCCTGGAATCAAAATATAAATTCCTTTCCCGAGAAACCGAAACAACTTTTAAATGAATTTTGTTTTTCCTCCCCTGGTTGCTGTGAAACATTATCAGTTTGTGTTGTTTCAGGGGAGTTTCGTGTATCGGGTGTTGATGATGGAGTCTGCCTGATGCCGGATGGGATCGGGTGATGGATCAAAAGGTGGTTATGGGCGGACGTGGCTTTTGGATGGAATTTCGAGCATTTGTTAGGAGTTTTAGGAATTTAACTGCGCATCTGAAATTGTCATACATTTTTGGAGTTTAGGAAAGGTTACAGCTGACATTCATGGTGATGCCGTTCGGATTATTTTTCCTGAGCTTAAAGGCAACGTACGCAAAACTTTAACAGTTAGAATTTAGAGCATGAGCTTGAGCTTGAGCTTAGATAACCTTGCATTTCGTGATTAACCGGAACCAGCAAAATCGAAAGTCCGTATTTTATAGCAATAAGGAGCGTATTGAAAAGTAACTATGGCGAGTAACAAAGGCGCATTATGGCTGGCAATCTTGCCTAATTTGGACTCCAAAGATCGCGCTTTCGAACAAAGCTCGCCGAACTACAAAGTACAAAGTTGACCAAGACATTAATAAGACCAAAGCCAACGTTGACCATCTACAGGACATTAATAAGACCGGTAGTTCTCTACGGCTACAAAACATGGATATTGCTAGTGGAGAACAAACGCGCCCTTGGTGTCTTTGAACGGAAGGTGCTGCGTACCATCTACGGTGGAGTGCAGATGGAAGAAGAGGAGCGAACCTCCCATCATACACATCGCAAAAATCGGTCGACTACGATGGGCTGGGCATGTCGTAAGAATGTTGGACGACAGCCCAGTTAAGAAGGTTCTCGAAAACGAGTACAAGAGGCGCGCAATGAGCAAGGTGAATCAATAAACTTGAAGGCGACCTGCGGACCCTCCGCAGACAGCGAGAAGGCGAGGTACAGCCATGTACCGAATACAATGGAGACAACTTCTGTGTACAGCGGAGGGCACACGAGCTGGTCTGATTGGTATGGTAAGTATCGAAAATTGATTATAAGCATTCATAAAAATGATCGTACATTAGCCTATCTACCGTCCATCAAGTACTGTACAGTAGTTTTTGGGCACTTCCTGGACGCTGCTGACCAATTTTTTCTTACAATCTGATACGTTGTGGGCCAATGCACTTGTCTTTTTGAGGTTCCGCTTGACGATTGCCCAGTATTGTTCGATTGGTCACAGTTGAGGATAGTTTGCTGGGTTGATATCTTTTTCAACGAAATCAATGTTGATATCAGAAAACCACTGAAGAATTAATACAGCAAAATGGGCAAAGGCCAGATCCAGCCAGAAAAGATGAGCACGAATTCCATATACTAATTATATAAATAGGGTAAGTAACGACTTAAGCACCCCGAGACCCTATTCCAAGCACGGGGTTAACGTTAACCTACAAAGCTCATTTTTGTAGTATGGTGCTTCACTAGATGGAGCATCATACTGCAAAAATGGAGCGTTGTAGGTTACATGTAAACTCAGGCTTGGAATAGAGTCTCGAAGCTTAGCCGTAATACCTACCCTATATAAATAAATAAATAAATAAATTATTCGAAATGTCTGTACATAAGTTTCAGAAATGCCTGTACTCATATGTACTGATGTTTTTACCTAAAATGTGCTTGTAAAATTTACTATTAATAACTTATTACTAAAGACTATATTCGATGAAATTTGGACACACGCAATTGTTCGTAACTTTTTAGCGTGTGGGTAAAAATTATTGAAATTTTAACTGAATGCATTTCATTGTGTTGTGTCAATTGTGTAATGAGTTTCGTGAAAATTGGTCGAGTGATTTCAGTGATGGCTTCCAATGAAGAAATAGTGCGCCAACACATTTTGGGCACTCACTTCGAAAACCCAAACGCTTCTCATCGATGGATCGGAAAACAGCTCGGAATCGCACATTCAACCGTATCTCATGTGATCAAAACGTTCAAGGACCATAAGACGCAGAAAAATGGTACTGGCAAAAAACGTGGCACATCAAATCCGGAGAAGGCCAGGAGGTATTGCACCAATTTAAGCGTTATCCCAACATTTCGATCAGGGATGTTGCGAAAAAGGCGAAAGTTTCAGTTTGTTTTGTGCGGAAAACAATGAAACGTTCTGGATTACATGTGAAGAAGGTTCAGAAGGCACCGAACCGGAGCGATAAACAGAACTCGGTGGCCAAAACTCGTGCAAGAAAACTGTACCGTTCTGCATTGTGATGGACGATGAGACCTACATTAAAGCCGACACCAAACAAATGCCAGGACAGGAACACTACGTTGCCACCTCTAAGTTGGCCGTTCCGGAGAGTGTACGGAAGAAGAAACTGTCGAAATTCGCCAACAAATTCCTTTGTCTGGCAAGCGATCTGCGTGATGTGGCAAAATGAGTCGAGCCCTTCATCACCTCTGGGACCGTCAACGGACAAATCTACAAGGAGGAATGCCTCCAAAAACGACTTCTGCCCTTCTTGAGATCTCATTATGGCCCGACACTGTTTTGACCGGATTTGGCATCTTGCCACTATGCCCGGCCCATTCTTAGACTGGTACAAAGATAATAATGTAGTTTTTGCACCAAAAGACGTCAACCCTCCAAACACTCCGGAACTTCGCCCAATTGACACATTTTGAGGCAACCATGAAGGCAAAGCTCGTTTAAACTCCAAAACTGATAGAAAATGAACTTGAACTAAAGAAAATGTGGTTAAAAGTAAGTAGCAAGTCGGTCCTATCATTTTATATTATATTATAGCTCTATTATAGTATAGTTATAATTATATTTTATATTATAGTCCTGCCCAAAATTTGATGAAAGGGTCAAGGCAAAGGTTCGGGCATTTAAGTTGAGAAGAGGTTCAATAAACCAATGATGTCAAACTTAACCATTCAGTAGTACTTTATTTCCAGAAAGTTTGAAAAGAATCGGGCTCAAGGAAAATTTTTGCGACCTATTTTGTGTGTCCAAATTTCATCGAATACAGTCTTTAGGTAACGGGTACTAATCGTTTGCAGTTCTTAAGAGTGTTAGGGATTTGGAGAATTGAAATAAATATTTCTGAAACTAACAAACTATTGATACTGAAATTAGAACGACAGCTTTTTTAAATTATTGCTCTCATGACATGAGCAATGATTTTACAAAACTTGTCGTTCTAGCTCGTTAAACTAATTTTAAGAATTTAACTGTTTATGTGGGAAAACACATATGCTAAACTGATGGGGTGAAATTGATGGTAACCCAACATTAACACAATTAAAACTCAATGAATAATTTCAGATCAGAAGAAGAAAGAGTGGTGTTGAATTGATAGCCAGTTTGGAAATACTAAAGCAAGTGTCCCACATCAAATTGCATCACGGAAAAAACGCTGTAGAAAAACACCCATTGTGTATTTTTCTTGAAAATTAGGTAGAAGTAGTTTCTGTGGTGACGCATACCGATGTTTGCAGCTCGGTCAATCGTCTCAACATTATCTACGCACAACTGTCACAATCCGTCAGATAACTGAGTCGGTTATGACATTCACCTACTTTAATTGATTTTTCATACGCTTCATGTGAATATCTTCTAGCGAGTTATAATCACGTTTACGAAAATACACTCAAAATAAAGTAAATATAATAATTCTTATATATTAACACAAATACAAATACTATTGCTGTTACCATTATTATCAATACTATCATTAAACTGCTATATCTACCACAGTTTTGAGTACTTTTTTTGTACTTTTATCGCCGTCAGTTTTTCGAATATTGAAAAAAATGGCGTCACCTGAAAAGCAACGTCGTGAGTTGAATTTGCTGGAGCATCTGGAAAGTCCTCAACTCACTCATCGGGACATCGGAGAACAGCTCGGAATCGGGCAGTCAACGGTAAGTCGTGTGATTAAACGTTACTACGAAACTCTGATCATCGAACGGAAGGAGAAATGCGGTCAGAATGGATGTTCTATTCATGATCACAAGCGTGTCGTGAAAGTGTTTAATCGGAATCCCGATGCTTCGGTATGGCCACAAAATTGACTCTGTTCAAGTCTTTCGTTCAGAGAGCCAAGGACCGGGACTGCATACGTACAAAGTGCAGAAGGCTCCAAATTGTGACGAACAGCAAAATACGGTGGGAAAGTCACGGACCCAGATACTGACGAAGCCTCATTGTTTCATCATGGATGATGAGACTTACGTGAAGGCGGACTTCCGGCAGTTTTTGGAGCTTCTGTTCACTGCACAGCACAAATTTGATGTGCCGGAGGAAGTAAGGAAGCAGAAACTTTAAAATGTTGCCAAACAGCACAAGATTTAGGAAGCGATTCTGCCCAAGGGCAAACGGAGTTGCGCCGTTTGCAGGATAACTAGGGCTGTAAACGGAGAGATCTACACTCAGCGGAGCGTCTGCTTCCTCTGGCAAGAAGCAAGTCAGGGCTCATCTGCTGGCCGGATCTGGCTCTCTTCCACTATTCAAATGTTGTCGCGTGAGTGTGAGGCGATACGAAACCAACGAGGTCACTTTCGTGGGAGCTGTCATGAAGCCAGACACTACGGAATCATCAGAAGGAGATCAAATCGGAGGAACGACCCGAAAAAGTGGGTTTCCGGTAACAGAAGAAGCTGCAGCCAGATGTTGTGGCCAGAATCTAATGAGTGGAGCTAAGTGTGAAGGTGCGAGCGTACGCTTATGGGTTTGAAGTTGGAATGAAATTAATCTGCCAAAGTCTTACTTCTGGGTTGAATTTTATTGTCTGAAAGTTTGAATAGAATTGGTCAATCAGGTAATTTTTCTACAACGTTTCTTCCGTGATGCAATTTGACGTGGGACATCATTTGGGTTTGCGGAAAGATAGATGGTTGAGATGCTAGTTCCTTGGAGGTTTCATTTATCAGGTTTCTGAATCAAGGGAAGGAGAATATGCTGTGTGACCTCCCGTACCAAACGCTTCCATGTGAGAGTTAAGCAGTAGCGGTAATTTCTACTTTATCGTTGCGAGCATAGATGCTAGAAAGATTAGTTTATGCTCCTTTTGCCTGCAGGTGAACTTTTGGCATATGAACCAAAAGGCTGCCAGTAATTGCGAATCTGTAAATAGCATAAAATTGTTTGTGAAGGGATGTTATAATACAAAATACCGAGAATCACATGTGTACTGTCTGCATGTCTTCCGATTGTGGTCCTGCTGCGGTTGTAGATGGACTTGCATCATCATTGCCATGAAGGAAAAAATATTAAAATGTTCATGACAATATTCGGGAATTCGGCGAATGATCCATAATTACATACCGTATAAAGTATACTTACATTTCTCGTGGTAGGGTGAGATTTCCAGCAAGCTAGTCGCGCTTGGCTTCCGTGCGGTGGTGGCACTTTCGTCCTGAGGTATAGCTGACAAGATACAGCGCGTTTTTTTACTCAGCCGCTGGTGAACAGACTTTAACCACGGAGGACAGACGCTCGGCACGCACCTCCTCAATCTGGCTGAAGTCGGAAGGACAACAGTGCCCAGGCTGCACTACCACCAGTTAAGTACGCAACCCTTCAGCTGGCGGTCTTTGTCATCTGCAACCCGTGTTGGAAGCATGAGGTAAGGAAACTTGCGGGGACCAGAGCCTGTTTGCGGGGACTCACGCTCCATCACAGTTGTCGACTCCACCAGTTTGCGAGCATTTTAAAAAAAATCAAATAAACACATTTTCCAAGTTCCTTAAACTTTGACACGTCTTTCGAAAATAATGAGAGGTGGAAAGTTCTTATAGAGATAATATATAGTATACCTATATCTCAAATCTTGGGTTTCACTTCTCCTAAAACATTTAACTTAAAATTTTTCAAAACGTTTGATTTTTTCTCTTAAGTTTCACTTAATTTGTCAAAACTTTTGACGTAGGACTACGTCTTTGTTTTCAATACATGGGTACTTCTTGCGAGAACGAGAATTTGTAGTGTCTTTAAAAATACTTATGTTGTGAACGTTAATAACGAATGCATTTCATGACCGATTTTCTAAATCTTTGCACTTATCTATCTGGAATTAATATTGAAATTGATTGATTTTCAACATCAGGCTATTGAAAGTAATGTTAATACAAGGAGATGTTTGATAATTTCGATATTTGTGCATAGTAGATTAGCTGGTAACGGTATATAATAAATATTTCATAATTATTTTGTTCATTCATTAGTGATGATTTCCCTATCCCAGTCATCATTCTCTTATAACTGTTCGTTGTTTAATACTAGTTATGTTCTTTTCAAATTTCAATCAGTGCGTGAAAGTGTTTCTTGTGTTCTAGTGGCTTGAATAGAGTACTTACCATTCGACAGGAATCAAATAATTTTGAGAAAGTCTAAGTGAAATGTCGTAGCATATGGCTGCAAAGTATGTGGTTCCATCACTATCTTCTACGCGTTAGAGATAGTAGCCCTCTCAACCATCGTTGAAAATAAAACCGGGCCCGTATCATCATTAGAACCAAACGGCCCTTTTCAGGTCCATCAAATGCTATATAAAGAGTGTACAATTGAATTTTCTTACATATTTACTTCCTAATGCTGGTCTAACGTTCCATAAGCACTTTTTCGAATTAGACGTCTATCGATTATGATGACATCGATCACAAGAAAAATTAGTAATCATTTAATTCCAACTACCTCTGCTTATCTTTGACAGATACGCGTATTTTGTCTACAATGTGCAGACTTCTTCAGTGTCTCGTACTAATAACTCGACTTCCGAGGTTATTAAGTCGGAGTTGATAGTACGAGACACTGAAGAATTCTTGCAAATTGTAGATGAAATACGCGTATCTGTCAAAGATACAAAGGTAGATTGGAATACATGGAAAAATACCGATTTTTGTTCTAAGTTTAGTTACATTTTGTTAGTAACAGCGAACCTGGAAAACTTATCATGCACCTATCAATAGGTTTGCTACACAAAAATAAATAATGAATTTTAACAGAGGCGTAAAATTTCCCCCTTGTTTAATTCCAAGTCATGGGAGCCGTAAACAACGAAATTTATTTGCTAACTCTCATGCGCTATGCAACAATGTTTTCAATCTTTCATACAAAGAGGCTAGATTCGGGCGTTCTTATCTGGCAAAAAATGCAGGGAATTTTCATAGTAAATATCCCATTAATACTTTCTGTGCATTAAATAACGCAGAATTCAATGTTTCTTTTTTTATCTCTGAAGGGTGAATGTATTTTTTTACAAATTTTGCTAATTTTTCAAAGTGGTTATAAAAAAAGCTCAACTCAAACATAATTCTGTTTGATAGTTACAGACATTTTCATAACAAGCCAACAAACAAAGAAATAGAGTTCAGAGATGATTTGAAGTCTATGATAAATATAATGGCAATATGAAGCACCTAAACACATGCATAGAAAAATATCAGTATACTTAACATGCCAGTTAAAAAAATGACACAATTTAGTCAAATCGTTTCTGAATTGTAATCTCCTGTGTTATCACCGTCTTTTTTAACCTCAACTATAAAGTAATATCTGTATAATGTTTGTTATCTGTAGAGGTTCGTATGAACCATCAAATCTGTATGACATGTCTGTTTATCTGAAATCTTTGAATGCTAGCCGTGTTGACATTTGAAGACACTCTTAAAAAACAAATGTGCAAACATGTTTGTCATTAACCCATCCGAGTTACACATGGTTTAAAAACACTGATAGAAATTCCAACTCACCCTGTACATCGTGTCCAATGTATTTCAAAAAAATTGAAACAACATTTATTCTTTATTATGTTCAGATTTAATTACTGAT
>JASCZW010007718.1:0-60988 GCA_034211315.2 Aedes japonicus
AAGGGCGATACGGTCAAAATTTGGTCAATATCAACTTGACGTATTTCTTTCAATTTTGCATTTAAAAAACCTGAACACCCCTCATTTGTGTGTGTGTGTAGAATGTTGCTCTATTTTGATTTTGGAATTCACTCTTCAGTTGTCAAAATGCCGTCCAAGCAAGAAGAGCAGCGTATCAAAATTTTGCTCGCGCATCGCGAAAATCCGAGCTACTCGCACGCAAAGTTGGCAAAATCGCTAAAAGTTGCCAAATCAACCGTTACAAATGTAATTAAAGTGTTTGGGGAACGTTTGTCGACAGCCAGGAAGTCTGGATCGGGGAGAAATCGTAAACCGGAAGCCGCTGAGACGACAAAGAGAGTTGCCGGTAGTTTCAAGCGAAACCTAACCTATCTCCGAGATGCCGCAAATAAGCTGGGTGTATCGTCTACAACCGTGCATCGAGCCAAAAACGAGCCGGACTATCGACTTACAAGAAGGTAGTGACTCCAAATCGCGATGATAAACAAAATACGACGGCCAAAGCGCGATCCCGGAGGCTGTACACGACGATGCTGACGAAGTTTGACTGCGTGGTAATGGACGACGAAACCTACGTCAAAGCCGACTACAAGCAGCTTCCGGGACAGGAGTTTTATACGGCAAAAGGAAGGGAAAGGTAGCAGATATTTTCAAGCACACGAAACTGTCAAAGTTTGCAAAGAAATATCTGGTTTGGCAAGCCATCTGTACCTGTGGCTTGAAAAGCAGCATTTGCATAGCTTCCGGGACTGCCAACCAAGAAATTTACGTGAAAGAGTGTTTGAATAAACGTCTGCTGCCTTTCCTGAAGAAACACGGTTGTTCCGTACTGTTTTGGCCGGATTTGGCATCTTGCCATTACGGTAAAAAGGCCATGGAGTGGTACGCCGCCAACAACGTGCAGGTGGTTCCCAAGGACAAGAACCCTCCCAACACGCCAGAGCTCCGCCCAATTGAGAAATACTGGGCTATTGTCAAGCGGAACCTAAAGAAGACCAAAAAAACTGCTATGAACGAGCAGCAGTTTTAGACAAACTGGCTTTCTGCGGCGAAGAAGGTGGACAAGGTGGCTGTACAAAATCTGATGGTAGGGGTCAAGCGTAAGGCCCGGCAATTTGGATTTGGAAAAGCGGAAGCCCAACTGAATATTTTTCCTGAATTTTATACTAATTGAACTTGAAAAAGAAATTTAATTTGATTTTTTAAATAAACGATTTCACCGATTTACACGCGTTTTCCCTTGACCAAATTTTGACCGTATCACCCTTTAAGTGATAAGCTGTCACCAATATTCATTTCGAGTTTACTGTTCTTCCAAAACACGTTGAATATAGAACGATCTGAGTAGTTAGTTTGTTATTCGTATGTTCTGCGTCTTATTTCTGGAATCACAGCCAACCTAAATCTCATAAGTATCAACATAATTAAGTCGGATTCTCTTGCATCTCATCAATTGAACAGAGCATAAATCATTACATCCCTCCAAAGTCAAAAACGTTGAACCAACTAATTGTTCAATTGATTCGTTTCGCAAAACATAAGTATCATTGTTATTTTCCAAGTGTCATTGACGTGCAAAAATAACATTAATCAACTCGTTGGAACAATTTAATTAATCAGTTTCAAAATGGCCGAGCACTGGCTGACTGCTGCCCCAGGCCAATGTTTTTAGTGAACACAAAAATAAGGAACTTAAAAGCTCGAATCGAGCCAACAACGTTCGAATCGAGCGAAAACGCACCATCGGCTGGCTGGCTGGGTTGTTTGAATGTACCAATCGCACAAACAACAGAACCTTAATCTCTTATCAAGCGTTTGTGCGATAATAACTATACAAACATTTTTGTACGGATGCAAACTATTACGACGCATGACGAGGAGGGCATTCATAAAATGTACAGAAATGGGATTCAAGTTTTGCTCCGGAACGCTCGATAGATTTCCGATTGGCTTTCAAGAGCAGTTGCAATCATTTTAAAATCGAGCTACGAATGTGGCGCATGAAAGGGGGAAGGGAAGAGGGGGGGGGTTGCGTAATCCCAGCAAACACACATTTTCCAGAAAGGCTTTTATGTGGAGTAAAAACCAGGGGGGAAAACTCGACGCACATCCGTTCATTAGCGGGAATGCAGTACATGAATAGTTTTCCAGTGCCTTCTCCATCTTTCTATGTCGTCGGTAACTTTCCGGGGTTCGATCAAAACAAAGCAAGGATCGAATCGATTAATTAGGTTCAATGGAGCTGTTCAATGGGGCTGGGATGGAGGAAACTTTTGCCGCAGGGTTGTGATTATCCAATGGATCCGCCCGCTCTTATAGATGGCGCTGGTAGGATGAAAAGATTATTGATTGAAAACAAACGTAAACTGTGTATTTTCAATCATTCCAAACATTGAAACATTATGGCGCGATTAAATCTGACAGAAAATAGTATTTACCTGAAATTCACCACCAACGATGAGTGAACTCACCACCATCTTCAAGTTCTCGAACAATTATAACCAAATTAAGCTAGCAAAAAAGTGCACACCATCTATCTATCTATGCACCGCTAGTTTAGCATTGACATTGCACCCCTCCTCGATGTGGTAACCGTAATCAGGCAAATGCACGTTTTAGCATAACCTACTGCCGCTGCCGTCGATCGGATCCAATGTTAGTAGGCTACCGGGGTATCGATGGTTACTGCATAGAGCTAGTCGATGATGCGATCGGAACGTGTGCTACGAAACGTATCGCAACATGCAATCAGGTTGAGACAGCTTTGTTGCTACCTCTGCAGATCTGATCGCAGCTGTGGGTTTCTGAAATCAGACACGTTGAACATAATTGATCTGACAGAGGTACAGGTGTATGCTTGGCTGTCACTTTCGATACTCACCACGAAGTATATACGCAAATCTTACCTATAATTGAAATTCCTTGTTTCGAATTTTTACGACTGCCAATAACAGAATAAGACACGCTCGAACACAAAGAGGTTTATCGTCACTCCATCAAACGATCCCTAACTTGTTTATTATGGCACCAAAAGCAACAAACATCAAACACCATTAGCTATGCATCTGAATCAACCATCAATTACCAGTTATTACAAAGCTCTAGTCTCTAGCTGAATTCACCTCGCAGGTGTCGAATTTGGAATGCTGTTAAACGACCACCACAACCACTTCCACCCAACCAACGAATTTCACGAACACACAATCAACCGAATGGCATCATCTCGCCAAATAAACGATCATGAGTTGCTTTGATGATGATCATGATGGTAATGATGACGATGACAGCGAACTAATCACCACAAACCGACCAATCACGTCGTCAACCACCAAAAGCAGCTTGTTTTGATCGTGGCGGACGAATAGAGAGAAGAACAAAACAAAAAAAGAGGTTACTGCGATCACGAAAATTAGACACGAAGAGAAGAAGGAGGAGGCAAAACTTGATTAGCAGGTTGTTGTTGTTGTTGTGTTATTTGATTTTGATTGTTGCTTCGGGTTGCGATTCGGTCGTTTGGAAGCCATTTTAGATGTTTGGATTAGAAACTATAAAAAACGATGGCGGATGCGAGGTGAATTTGGCGAATGAATGTCAATGCTGTTGTTTGAATTTACAGCAGTTACCAACTAGGGATTGTATGCGTATAATGGACCCTGTGCGTATAATGGACACCCTGCCATATTTTTGCAATTATTTCGTTATTATCGTATTTAACCTAAGCATTGTCAGTTTAAACACATAGTATCAACACTAAAACAAAGGTGAGAATATGATTCCTCACAAATTTCACACATAAAACATCATTATTAATGATTTTTACCTGAGCACTGCATGGTACAGTGATTTGCAAGAATTTTCGTTACAGGAAAGAAAAAAGGAAACTGATCATGTGACTAAATTGTAGATAATAAAAAGGCATTTTTCAAAACGTTAATACTTAGTACTTACATTCAATTTTACTATGCAGATATAAAAACAATGAAAAATTGTTAAAAAATGTATAAACTTTGAGGGTCCATTATACGACTGATTGGAAGTGCTTTTATGCTCACCGTCTAAAGTGGAAATTGTTGTGGAAATTGTTGTTGAACATTGTCCAAAGTGGAAATCAAAATGGGAAAAATTAATAAATGTAAGCATTCTTACACAAAATCTGAAGTGCAACAGTGAATTCGAGCGATTCAAAACCATGTTCCGATAAAACAGGCGTGCAAGCAGTATTGTCTCGGGAAAAGCTGGTCTGGAAGAGCTAGAAGAGCTCTAACAAACGGCCCGTCTACCAAACGCAACGCAAAGTTTTCCAATACAAAGTGATCAGATTGGATGAATTTGGTGGCATTTTGGAGTTGGCAATTAGGGCCAGCACTCGCTTTCGACCCATTTGTACAAACCTTACAAGTTTTGTACTATAGGTCGTAGACTCCCAAGCAGCACACAATGATCAAAACTGGTTGCAGTAACTTGATAGTGACTTAATTGAGTCACAAAGTAGTCACTCCAACTGATTTGTTACAATTGTGCTACTAGAGCTGGAACAAAATTTATGTAGTTGCTATTGCCTTTATAGAAGCTTTTAGTCATTGCCTAGTACGCCTCTTTTATAAATAATGGTTGTGTAGAAACGTATTTCATAAGGAATGAGGAATATTCAAGAATTGAAAATAGTGTATACAGATAATCTGGTTGATCTCTCCCAGCCGCATCGTTAAGGTTCGTATGCAGCATCATCTAATGAAGTAATCAATCTGAGGAAACAACGAAACCTGATGAAAAACGAGCTGAACGCATAAAGAACGCAGAATTGAAGAAGTTGTCTACGATCACAAAATTGGAGCAGAAATTGTCACGTTTGAAGAACAATAGCCAGACCGGCGATGTTTTGATGAATTGTTGAATTTTCAAATATGACTAAATGTTCATGGTTGACCTTACATGCTTGAATAATGAAATAATAAATAATTTGTTATACACACTTCAATTTTTTTTACAGAAATCTGTACATTTGTACCGAATTCCAACAGCTGAACGTTCGGCAATCCGATTTTACAGATTTCGGTTAAATTTTACAGATATCTGTAAAAAAAAACCGGATTTCGGTTAAAATTTTACCGAAATCCGTAAAATCGGATTACCGAACGTTCAGCTGTTGAGAATTCGGTAAAATTTAACAGATTTAATGTTTTCAAAACAGTACCACACGGCTTCCAGAAAACAACTATGTTTTTTTCCAGAAGAGTTAGCAGATAGTCATCTCTCCTACGCTTACGCTAATTGTTTGGCATCGGCAGTCCAAATAGAATCTTGCTTAATAACATAATTTTAAATTACAGCCAATTTAAGACTATCATCACTTACCAAAAAAATAAAAACTCAACAACTCCGTAAAATATGAGATTTGACAATCTGCGTAGAACATTTTTTTCCTGAAATATCATCCCCAATCGTCCCTGAAAATATGAGGAACTGCATCTCAGATTGTAATAGTTTTATTTAATTCCTAGATTGTAGCTAGATAGATTTCAACACAGGTGTTGTTACACATCGGATGCGTTTAGAATGTTTTCTATTTGAAGGTGGTTATAATATATACAAGTCCAAAATATTTGCGTTACCCTATTTGTCTACGAGGTACAAAATTGGTTTAGCAGCGTCAGATCAATCATTTTAATCAAATTAGTTGATATGCGTATTTTGGACCCGGGTCTATAATGCGCATTATAGACCCGGGTCCAAATTAAGCAAATGGGTCCAAAATAGACACATCATGATCAGTGCAAATTATCGATGTTTAGCAGGAAAACCTAGCCTCAGAAATAGAGTTTACTATAATTTTGTGTAAATGACTAGTTATTTTCATCAAATGTGAGATTGTTGTACAAATAGTTAATAAAATTCTTATGGAATACATCGAAAATGTTCAAAACTTCTACTAAGGGGTCCATTACTAGCATATAAACCCTAACTACGAAGCGTTCGTGAGCGATGACTACCATCACCACATTTTTTATGTAAATAAACTAATGCTTGACTAGAGGTTCAGATTTTACAGTAATTGTTCCTTTGCTAATCTTGTTGCTTCTTTATTCAATTTACGCTAAATCGAGAAATTTGAGAGTACAGATGTTGGTTTCTTTTCTTAATAATGTTTGCTTCCGATTAATAACAAAAGGAAACATTGCAAATCCACCCATTTGTCCGTTAATCTCGTGTTCCACAATGAAGTGTGATATGTTGGCCCGTTACCAAGGAAATCGTCGGTGTCGATCGTGATGGATGTGAACATATACACCGTGTCCAATATATTCTCATACACTTTTTCCTTGCATTGGTGTCGGGCAACTATTCAACATGCTTCACGTATGTGTTGGTGTAGTTTTGCACTATGTTTATACAAACACTTTTAGGTTATGTCCGACTGTTTTTATTTGGTGTTAATCTTTTACCAGCGTGCTGTGGTAATAGAACAGTTTTTGAAAGGTGAGCGCCCGGTCGCTATTTTCAGATATTTGAAAAACCTCGGAGTAAAGCGGGATTTTGTGTACCGAACCATCCGAAGATACCGCGACACCTGCTCGTTGGATGACCGGAAGATATCCGGTCGTACTCGTACGGTGCGGACTGCACGAGCTGTTAAAGTGGTCAGGTAACGGATTAGACGAAAATCACAGCGCTTTTTACGTAAAATCGCCGCAGATCTGAATGTTTCGAGATCGTCAATGCACAACATACAGCAAAATGATCTCGGATTCCAAGCTTTCAGGAAACGTAAGGTTCACGGAGTTTCGGAACCTTCCAAGCAGAAACGGCTCGAAAGAGCAAGTCTGCTTTTGTCGCTGCACGGTGGGAAAAAATATCTTTTCCGACGAAAAGTTATTCTTCTTGCAACACCCACAATGTCCAGAGCGACAGATTGTGGGTTCTCTCCTCGAGAACTGTTCCAGAGAGTGATAGGAATATTCCACGGTTCCAAAGTGCAGCGTCAGTGATGGTTTGGGTAGGAATTTGCAAGCGAGGCAAATTACCACTGGTTTTCATCGAAATAGGCGTTAAAGTGAATGCCGTGTATTATAAAACGGAAGTTTTGGAGTAAGTTGTCAAGGCATATGTACAAGAGCAGCAGTGTGTTTCAGCAGGAAGGAGCGCCATCGCATACTGCAAACCTCGTTCAGGGCTGGTGCCGAGAAAATTTGACCAAATTTTTGGACAAGAATGAATGGCCTCCCAGTTTACCAGATCTGAATCCCTTGGATTATTTCGTATGGTCATTCCTGCTGGTGAAGGGCATCTAATATGAATCAATTCAAAACCGTCATCAAACGAATTTGGGACGAAATGCCGGTGGAAGTCGTGCGTGCCGCCTGTGACGGTTTCGAAAAACGTCTGGAGCTGGTCAAGAAGGTAAAAGGCGGTGTTATTCCAATACATATGCTGTAGATGATCAGTATTATATTGCAATATGATGGGTAAAGTTATGAATAAAATCTAGATTATCGATTTGAAATAAATAGAGTTTTATTTTGTATGAGAATATATTGTTGCACGATGTATATAAAGAGTATGTCGATCAAAATTTGGTCGACTTAAACTTAACGCATTTCCTTTCATCGTGCATTAAAAAATTGCACACCTCACATTTTGAAGATGTGTGCGTGTAGCATCATTAGCATTTCAGTTATTGAAATGTCGTCGAAGGAAGAGAAGCAACGCATACTCTCACACCAAGTTGGCGAAATTGTTCAATGTGGCTAAATTAACTGTTACCATCGTATTAAAAGCATTCGGTGAACGTTTGTCAACAGCTCGCTAGGAAATATCTGGTATGGCAGGCCATCTGTGCCTGTGGCTTGAAGAGCAACGTTTACATTGCGACCGGAACCGTTAACCAGGAAATTATCAGACCGAGTGCCTACAAAAACGTCTACTGCGTTTCCTGAAGCGACACAATTGTTCCGTTCTATTTTGGCCGGATTTGGCATCTTGCCATTACGGAAAAAAGGCCATGGAGTGGTATGCTGCCAACAACGTTCAAGTGGTGTCCAAGGACAAGAATCCTCCCAACACGCCAGAGCTCCACCCAATCGAACATTATTGGGGCAGCGTCAAGCGGAACCTTAA
The DNA here is from genome assembly GCA_034211315.2 of Aedes japonicus. Lineage (NCBI taxonomy): Eukaryota > Metazoa > Arthropoda > Insecta > Diptera > Culicidae > Aedes > Aedes japonicus. Next base: position 8,137 of record JASCZW010007718.1, read on the forward strand.
GAAGACTCAAAAAGTTGTTGTGAGCGAGAAACAGTTCCGGGCAAACTGGTGTTCTGTGGCGAATAAAGTGGACAAGGAGACTGTACAAAATCGTATGGCAGGTGTTAAACGAAAGACCCGGAAATTTGCATTCGGTAAAAAAGAAACTTAGCTGAATATTTGTCCTGTATTCTGTATTAACTGATCTTGAAAAAGGAAAAGTTTGAATTAATTTTGTTCGGAACACCTTTTAGTTCCGTTAGAGTACGGCAGGCTGTGAAATTGGAAGAAGAAAGTTGAAAACGAGCGGAAAGCCATTTGAACGGTGGTATGCGATCCAGCACTCACTATTTCACCAAGTTATCCCAGATGCTGAGTAGGCAAGGGGTAGGGATACTCAAGGGACTGGCAAAAGAATCTGCGACCGGTCGTGCTCAAATAGTACTTTTAGATTCATCAGGTTTTAGCGAGTTGTCTGTTTTCCTTGCTCAATACCTAACATTGGTAAGAAATTATCTCCTGCTGTTGGGTTTATTTTTGGCATCCGCCGACTCTTTCACACATATTGTTGTCTTCCTTGTGAAACATTCCAAACGATTTGTGAACAATTTTAAACATGATGCGTGAATATGTTTTGGTTATAGTTACCTATTGACAGCGCATCTCGCACCCAGTTCCAACTCTATCACGTTCATACGAGTCATCTTCCAAGACAACCATATCTGCTGGTCATCCAACCCGGGACGCCCGTAAAGGAAGCACTATGGAAGGCTCTGTCTCACCCAGCCGCAGTCGCGCCATCATTGGTCGTTATAGAAAGTCCGTCGCAGTCTTCTGGTTCGTGTTATCTAAGACGTCCCGACCCTGACTCCTAGTGTTGAAGACAGGGTCTTCCACGCTGCCTACACTGGCAAGTATTCTATCAGTCACGGATTTTCTTGTCCTGACGTGTCTCCTATCCCTAGGATTGCTAACCCGGTGAGAATCATCGAACCCGGCTGAAGCAAATGTTTTGATGTACTATCAAAACGTTGGAGGAATCAAACAGCTCTCTTGCCGAGTATCAGTTGGCCTTCAGCGATGGATGTTATAGTGTTTACGCTCTCTGTGAAACTTGGCTCAACGCAAACACTTTCACGAGTCAATTGTTCGAATACTCATACTCCGTGGGTCACTTTCGAACAGTTATAAAAGCACCAGAGGAAGTGTGCTGCTAGCTGTCCGCTCGGATCTCCAATCTCGTGTCCTAAATCCTCCTGGCAGTTTGTCGGTGGAGCAGCTATGGATCACAATCACCACTGTTAACGCCACTCTTTACCTACACACTTAAATTTGTTTACAGAAATCTGTAAAATTGTACCAAATTCTCCACAGCTGAAATTTTACAGATTTCTGTAAAAAAATCTAAGTGTGTATGCGTGGCGTACATATTAGTACCTTTTGGACCGAATAAACGACGAAAGTTTGATCGACAAGTATCGTTACTCGCTCAATTGGGTAGTCTTGCAATTAGGACCACGAGACTACATCAGGCGATTACAACTTGAGCACAGTGGCTAGGCAGCGTAGTTCTCATGGTCGTCTTTTCCCGATACCGTCCCAATCTTCAATAAACCCGGCATCAAATGAACTACTGGACGCGTACATCGAAAACGAAAACAGCCGCATTCTAGGTCTGTGCTTTTTTTTAGCGCGGAAATATGCAAGGACAGCACGGTTATGCAAGCTCCTGCACCGTTCGTTAAACTCTGTATGCATCATCCTCAGCACGTTTGGATGCGTTTCTTACGATTTCAGTAAGGCTGATTTGGATGGAATGAACGATTTCTTCACACATGTTCTTAGAGACTCAGACACTAACCTCGCGGCAACAACGATATCATGCATACTATTATACGCTATCGGTCACTTCGTCCCGTTAAGTTCAGTTGTGATCCACCTAAGCCAAACACCTTGAAAGAATGAAGCAAGCTGCTCTCCGGCGACACAGCAAGTATCGTACCACAGAGAACAGACAACCAAGTCAAATTCAAAAAGTGTGGATGAAATTTAACTTCATAATCCTTGTAACTGGCAATACTATGATGGCGCTGCCATCGCCACCTATTCACGTCACCGACCGTCACGCATCTTAGTAGCCCAAATGTCAAAAAATTTAATTAGCAAAACATTGTTGATCGGAAATGACATTAGCCGTAAGTGTGAATTCTATTGGTGTGCAAATAGGCAAGGTATTACCCGGGGAAAATCTTTGCACAGTTTTCCCAAGGATGCAGATTTGTAAGTACCACATTCAAGTTTGTGAATTCACCCCTAATGCTCCTGAAAAATCATTTTAGATGCAGCCGCTGGGTAGAAAATTTTGTCATTGTAGGGAGTTCAAGCTTTCGCGGTTAAAGCTCTCCTGAAGATTTTCGAGTTCCTGGCGTTGGTCTACGTTCTTGGAGAAAAGAAGTTAGATCAATTTTCAAGACAGTCCGCTAGTTTTTTCCATAAAGCGATTTGTTTTTTGTATTAAGAAATTGAGGAACAATTTTTGTTCAATTTTAAGTCAGCATTACTCAAATATGAGTAAAGTTCATTGGTCGTGCGTAAAGCAGTAATGTGCACAGAGAGGAATTTGATAGTCAATTTTACCATTATTGGGGGTTAGGATGACTATTGTAGCATAGTGATTTTGAACCGACTATAATCATGGTCAAAAATACCATTAAAAATAGTTGATCCAACATTTGCCATAGTGTCGGAATAGTCCTCGTTACCATGATCATAGTCAAGAATGCCATGAACGTGGTGAATTCGTCTATTTTCATGGTTATTGTAACCATTATATGCAATAGTCACCTTGACCATGATTTAATTGTCGGTATAACGATAGAATTTTTCTCAGAGTGCGAGAAATAAAAAAAAAAAACATGGTGCCGTGATCAAATAGCAAGTGGCAACATCCCGAGAGATGGCAGTAATGTTTCAACGTATTTTAACTTAAATGATTACACAAGTTTTTTTGTAAAATATATTCTAGCTTAGATGTCTGTTCTCTGTGATCGTACTGAGAGCGATATAAAATCTGTATCCACATTAATCGGGACACCTTCAAATCATTGTAACTTCTGAAATATTGCACGTAGGAATGAAAAATTTCACTGTGGTATAGCTGAGAGTCTATGATGAAAAAGACTTTGATTGATGTTTACATTTCATATTTAATATTCAAGATGGCTACGAAAGAAAAACAAGTGCACGAGCAATTTTTGTACGGGCGTACGGCAAATCCTGACTTGTCAATACGGGACCTTGCAAAAACACTGGATTTGCCTACATCCACTGTTCACGATGTACTCAAATCATTTTCGGAACGTTTGACGGTGGAGAGGAAACCGAGAAGTGACAAAAATATTGAACGCGCTGATCCTGTCATGGACCGAAAGGTGAAAAGGATATTAACGAAAAACCCAAATCTCTCCATTCGAACGGTGGCTCGTAAAATAGGGATGTCGCCTGGTTTTGTTCAAAAATCAAAACAACGTTTGGGACTTAAGTCGTATAAAGTAAAAACAGTTCCAAATCGCAACGACAAACAGAACTTGGCAGCAAAATCACGGACTCGACGTTTTTACTGCGAATATTTGACGAAGTTTTCATGCGTTGTTATGGATGATGAAACTATTGGTCCTGAAGGATTTCAAGCAGCTTCCAGGGCTGGCTTTTTATTCTGCTATGGCCAGAAATGCTACAGCTGAGCATTTCAGAACGAAGAAGGCATCGAAATTTCCAAAAATACCTTGTGGCAAGCAATTTGCACGTGTGGCAAAAGAGTAAATCTTTCGTCACTACAGGCACAATCAACAAGGAGATCTATCAGAAAGAGTGTCTGCAGAAGCGATTGCTACCCTACATCAAAAATCACAAATAAAAATTTGGCATCATGCCACTATGCTAAAACTGTGATGGAGTGGTACCAAGCAAATCAAGTGAACATTGTACCAAAAACCTCAAACCTGCCAAATTGCCCAGAGCTACGACCTATCGAGAGATATTGGGCTCTGACGAAGCGGAAGCTTTCTGGAAAGAAGCAAGAAATCAAAAACATCAAACACTTCCAGCACTATTGGACAAAGACGGCTTCTACGATTTCTGAAGAGTCTGTACAAACCCTAATGGATGGAGTTAAGCGGAAAGTTCGAACATTTTATGCAAATCTATATAAATAAAAATGAGTTGGGGTTTCCTTTGTCACGATTTAACTCGCGAGCGGAAAGACCGTTTGGCAAGATTTTTGCTTTGTTGGATTCTTATGATGGTTTGAACCCATCCCTTTTCTGGAAAGGGAGGCTCTCGTTCAAATGAAACAGAAGTTTCTGCATATCTCAAGAACTAATCAAGCAAATGGAACCAAATTTGGCATGTGGGGTTTTCTGGAGGAGAAAAATGTTTTTATGGTGGTTTGAGACCCCTCCCTTCTCCTAGAAGGGGTGCTGTCATACAAATGAAACTGTAATTTCTTCATAACTCTAGATCTAATAAAGCAAATGGAACCAAATTTGACATGCGGAAATTTTAAAGGCAATAAGTGTTTCTACGATAGTTCGAGACTCCTCCTCTCTCTCTCTGTTAGGTTGGGGAGTGGTGCTCCCTTACAAATGAAACAAAAACTTCTACATAACTCGAGAGCTAATCAAGTAAATGGAGCCAAATTTGGCAGGTAGGGGTTTTTGAAGGCAAGAAATGTTTCTAAGGTAAATCGAGACCCTTCCGCCCTCTGTAAGAGGGGGGCTCTCATACAAATGAAACACAAATTTGTGCATAATTCGAGAACTAATCAAGCATACGGAACCCAATTTGGCATGTGGAGGTTTTTGGATAAATGTTTCTATGGAAGTTTGAGACCCCTCCGCCATCTGGAAAGGGGGCGGGAGGGGGGTTTCCATACGAATGAAACACAAATTTTTGAATAACTCGAGAGCTTATCAGGTTAATGGAACCAAATTTGGCATGTGGAGGTTTTCGAAGGCAAGAAATATTTCAATTGTGGTTTGAAACTCCTCCGCACACTGAAAGAGGGGTCTCTTATACAAATAAAACACGAATTTTAGCATAACTCGAGAACAAATCAAGCAAATGGAACCAAATTTGACATGTGGGGGGTTTTGAAGGCAATCATTGTATGGTGGTTTGAGAAACCACCCCCTCTGGAAGGGAAGGCTCCCATACAAATGAAGCACACATTTCTACCAAAAATGAGTATTATCCATGACATTTAGATAGGAATATAACTGACGGAATAATGCACACGGTCACAGAAATGTGTTTGATTTCAGACTGAGAGACTCAATAGGATGAGTTTCGGTTACTAACCTTACCAATCCGACCAAGGTCGGTGTGGCCTCTGCTGTACCCATTCTTCTCGAACCATTGCTGCAATTCTCGCCAGCCTCGCTGCGAAGGGTTCTCAGGTCGCCTTCTACTTGGTCGACCCAACTTGCTCGATGCAAGCGCCTTCTTCTTGTGTCCGTCGGTTTGTTTTCGAACCTGAGCGGCCGTTCGACATTCTTATTACCTACCCAGCCCACCGTAGTCGACCGTTTTTAGCGTGGTCCATTCGTGTTCTCCATGTTCCGTACTCCATCTGCACTCCACCGTAGATCGTCCACAACACCTTTTTTTCTTTTTTTCGAAGTTATCAAGGGTGCGTTGGTCCTCCACATGTTTCGTGGTCGTAAAGGACCCCAACAAACATCGGTGTTGAATTAGAGCTTGTTCAAGCAGCTGTTTCTTCTAGAATAGCTGAATAGCTTCTCCAAATTTGTTTGATCAAGCTCTAATTCAACACCGATGTTTGTTGGGACTACCGGTCTAATCAATGTCTTGTAGAAGGTCAACTTTGTTCGATCTGAGCGTTATTCGGAGTCCAAATTAGGCACGATTGCCAGCCATAATGCGCCTTTGTATTCTTCTACTTGTGTCGTTATCGGTAGTCACTAATGAGCCAAGGTACACGAATTCGTTTACCATCTCGATTTCATCACTGCGATCTGATCTCGAGGTGGGAGGTTTATATAGCCTTCTCGTGAGCCTCTTTTCTTCTTGTATTTTATTTATAACGCATTAATCGCACGCCCAGTCCAGCCTTAAGTCAGATGTTCGTTTCCGCCGTTGTCTCAAAGTTAGGTACTACGATATCAACGTCGTCGGGGGAGCCAAATAGTTGGACAGACTTCCTGAAGATCGTGCCTCTCTTGTCTATCCCAGCTCCTCGAATCACACCCTCCAATGCAATGTCGAATAGCAAATGAGTTTTGGTTATAATTATCTATTTCCCCCCTCCTCGGAAAATTGTTCGCGAGAAAGGTTTGTTTAAAGACTGTATTCGATGAAATTTGGACACACGCAATTGTTCGTAACTTTTTAGCGTGTGGGTAAAAATTATAGAAATTTTAACTGAATGTATTTCATTGTGTTGTGTCAATTGTGTAATGAGTTTCGTAAAAATCGTTCGAGTGATTTCAGTGATGGCTTTGAATGAAGAAATAGTGCGCCAACAAATTTTGGGCACTCACTTCGAAAACCCAAACGCTTCTCATCGATGGATCGGAAAACAGCTCGGACTCGCTCATTCAACCGTATCTCATGTGATCAAAACGTTCAAGGACCGTAAGACAACCAAGCGGAAAAATGGTAGTGGCAAAAAACGTGGTACATCAAATCCGGAGAAGGCCAGGATGGTATTGAACCAATTTAAGCGTTATCCCAACATTTCGTTAAGGGATGTTGCGAAAAAGGCGAAAGTTTCAGTTTGTTTTGTGCAGAAAACAATGAAACGTTTTGTATTACATGTGTACAAGGTCCAGAAGGCACCGAACTGGAGCGATAAACAGAACTCGGTGGCCAAAACTCGTGCAAGAAAACTGTACAGGGAGTGCCTCACAAAACCGTTCTGCATTGTGATGGACGATGAGACCTACATTAAAGCCGACACCAAACAAATGCCAGGACAGGAATACTACGTCGCCACCTCTATGTTGGCCGTTCTGCCCTTATTGAGATCTCACGATGGCCCGACACTGTTTTGGCCGGATTTGGCATCTTGCCACTATGCCCGGCCCGTCTTAGACTGGTACAAAGATAATAATGTAGTTTTTGTACCAAAAGACGTCAACCCTCCAAACACTCCGGAATTTCGCCCAATTGAATTTTTTTTTTTATTATTCATGAAGGCAAAGCTCGTTAAAACTCCAAAACTGATAGAAAATAGAACATGAACTAAAGAAAGTGTGGTTAAAAGTAAGTAAGCAAGTCGGTCCTATCATTGCCCAAAATTTGATGAAAGGGGTCAAGGCAAAGGTGCGGGCATTTGGGTTGGGAGAAGAGGTTCAATAAACCAATGATGTCAAAACTTAATCTTTCAGTAGTACTTTATTTCCAGAAAGTTTGAAAAGATTCGGGCCCAAGGAAAATTTTTGGTGACCTATTTTGTGTGTCCAAATTTCATCGAATACAGTCTTTACCTCACCTCATGCACTGACATTTAAATTTCGTTTGTATTATCGAAGGTTGGACTAACAAATCTATTCGTTGTTTTTACAACGCAGCTGATTTGTTCTTTTTTAGAAGCTACTTTCGTATTCAGTCCCATACGAGCAACTGTCAAATTGTACAAAGCATTTGTTGGCACACAAAGAACATTCGTTAATGGTACGAAAACAATGCAAAAAGCTTCGAATATTTTGTTTCAATTTAAAAGAAGCGCCTCTCTGGTGGTTTCATAGATGACAGACAGATCTGCTTTATCGACTCGAAATGATATTGAAAAGAAAAGCACAACCACGTGGAATTATCCAGCGTCTTTTGTAATGTTGCCGACTTTTGGTTCGATTTTGTATTTTTGTAAAGCACTGATACTGGCACCGTGGTTGATAAATCAATTATACCCGGCCACCCCAGCAGTAACACCATCATGCATGAGTGCGATTGAAGAAAAGCTGCAATTGGCTGATCATGACGAAATTCATTTCGTGCATTGTACAAGAAGGTAAAATGATAGCATTTCACCAGATGACAAGCAATATGAATGTTCCATACAATTTACGAGACATTTGAAGTATAGTCACTAGATTCATAGTCTGGCGGATACAACGACGGGAGCCAATTTGAACTGTTAGTTGGCGGAGCCAATCGAGCATATCTCGAGTAATTTATGTTAAGGGCCTGAAAGCCATTTGTAAACAATAACTTTAAATGTTGATTTCTCACGAATCACGAGAATCCCACCATATCCTGATACCCTATATGGTAGAACTAACATTCTTCTACCAAATGCTGCTTTCATTTCACGAGAGTGATTTGAGATTCAAGAGAAATCGATATTGAAAGTCATTGTTTACAAATGGCTTTTAAGCGCTTAACATGAATTACTCGAGATATGCTCGATTGGCTCCGCCAAGTGATAGGTAAAATTGGCTCCCGTCATTGTATCCGCCAGACTATGGATCTAGTGACTATAATTTGAAGGTGTACAAAATCCACATGACATTTGTATGTGTACTAATTCAAGGAAATAAATGTTAAGTGTGGGATTTGATAATTGTCTAAAGAGTTTGTAGGATTTCCAAACGGGAAGTATTGTCAAAACACGGCAAAATCGGGATCATGGCCAATGCCGAGGCGTTTTCTTTTCAAAAATATTAGCCAAAAATCGTAAATTTACTGAATATTTATATTAGAATGAACCTTAGTAGAATTGAGTATATGATTTGACAGTTTGTTTTAGCAACAGGTAACTTTTTTTTAAGGAAGTAGGCTCGTAAAAAAAGCTTCCTAATTTGGAATTTGGCTTATTTAAAGAGTAATGTTAAAACCCCTCTTGGGAAGAGGTATGAATGTTCTTCCATTACATCAAGCCTGCAAAACTAGTATTACAGCTACAGTATCAACAAAACCTTCCAAATTTTACAATAAATGTTCCTTTAACGATTTCCGCAAAGCATCAAATTGCATCGTAAGCCAAAACCAAGCAAGAATTTTTATCTTCAAAATCAGTCCGATTCGACTTCCAAGCGATTAACCCAAATTACCGAACCATCCCGAGTGAATCGAAAATTGCCTTCCAACCCACAAAGGGCCTTGGAAAGTGAATTTAACATCCATTTATGCCCTTTCCCTAACCACCGAGTTAGGGCAGACTCAGAGTGCTGTTTTTCGCCACGGATCGTCAACGACAGACGAATTTCGTCGTTTTTCTCTTTTTTCGGGTCTCAGGGATATGTTCAGGAAGCACCCGACTAGAGCGGACAATCGAAGTAAACTTTCGACTTCTCAACATCGGAGAATCATCTCTCCGATTGAAGAGTAAAGAACCGATAAATAGCTAACAGTTATCGAAACCGCCCACCGCGCTAAGTGAAACATTCCTGTACTTGTTTGGGCCCTTTGCCGTCGGTTCTGTTTGCTCTTTCATCACAACTCAGAACAAACGTCAGCGGTGACGGTGGTTGTTTCCGGAAGAAGGCACTCTCTGCCGCGGCGGCACAGACTGGATGGAAGGAGGAGATCTCGAAGGCCATCGTGCAGCGAGAAGCAGGGCGGTGGGCAATTTTTCGGGTGCCCCCTTCCCCCACCGCAGACGCGCCTACTTCAATTGCACTCCTACTTATTTCAGGCGAGACACATCAAGTATCCCAAAAAAAAGTGAAGAGGAAAAAAACGGCAGACAGGAAAGAACGCGAAAAAGTGCATTCTGGGATGCAATTTTCGTGTGCATTTAAAGTATGCTTGCATGCACCGAATAATGGGGAGCAGCGGTCGGACGGTCGTTCCGTCGGTGCATCAGCCAAAGTGCAATCGAAAGCGAAAGGGGTCTGGCACTTGCGAGAACTTGGTTGGGGAGGGGGGTGGAAATTGAGGAACAGGGGGGGCAAACAGACGACGATCAGCCTGCAGAGGAGGAACAATGCAACGCCAAAAAACCGAGTCGAATTCATGAAGTGAGCCTCGGTGTGTGTGTGTGGGCACACGAATGTCTCGCCAGGTACGGTTTGGTGGAATTATGTTAACCGAATTCGGTCTCGGTTGTTTCCAGTTTAGTATTTTCGCCCTGCTCGGTGAGTTGATGCCCAGAACCGAATTCCATTTTTTGTTCAAAACGATGTAACAACAAGACGAAATTACCGGTTTCGGTGCAATGATCCACAAGGACATCGCCATTCTCGCATTGACGGTAATTAGTGGTTGCCCACACTTGCATTCGCTCTCGTTCGCCCTCTTCTTGTTATTTTCAAAATTTCATCCGTTCAAGTCTGCTGGAGAAGGCAGACAAACTCGGAGATCGATTCTTGGGAAGTCACTGCAAATCATGGAGTTTCCTGACTGTTCGGATGCCAACGTCGAAGAACATTGCAATTCAGCTCAAACCAACGCGCTATTGTGCGTGCAAATGCAACTTTTATTGATCCCCACAGTCCTTCCTACCTCCTCCCTGAAAACTTGTCGATAAAGCAAGGACCCTTTCATCATTCTCATACAAGCTGCATAAAAATAAACTTTTGCTTTCCACGAGGTTGGCTCCCGCTTCCGATGTTCTCCGATGGGCATTTTCTCCACTCGCTGCATGGTTGGTTGGGCTGGGAAGTGCCTGGGCCCGTTGATGCCTTGTATTGGAGGGGATGAGAAAAAAAAATAATCACAATAAAGCCCCAATAACCATTTAACGGGGGTTGCAAACGGATAATCCCCCCCGAGCCGAGCAATTCATCATGGATGGAAATTTCTCCGTTCCGAGTCGAGGCCCAGTGAAGTTCTCGTGAAAGCTTATTTAAAAGGGTTATATTGAAATGATCAGTCAACCAGTGAATTAGAAGATTTGAAAGTTCCGGTTGCACTGGAATCTAGGATTTTTAAGATAGGGGATAGCGGACACCCCTAAAGACGTATATCTCCGGAAATACTTTATCAACGCGTGAAATATTTCGCATGCTGATGAACGTATGTCTGTTAGTTGTGTAAAATCAATTTTTAGATCACTTTTAGATCGAAGATGGCCTCGAGAGAAGAGCAAGTGCAAAAAGCAATTGTGTGGGGTCGCAATGAAAATCCGGAACTGCCAGTAAGAAAACTTGCAAATGTCTTGTCCATAATGTTCTTAAATCTTTCGATACACGTTTGACAGCCAGGAAGGCTGGGAGCGGAACAAAAATGGATCTCAGGAACCACCAAAAGGACGCGAAGGTGAAGTAAATATTGCAGAAGAGACCAGATCTTTCGGTACGTACTGTGGATAGAAAATTAAAAATGTCCCCAACTTTCATGCATACTTCCAAGCACCGGCAAGGTATGAAGTCATTTAGGGTGACAACGAATCGTAATAATAAACAGAATGTGACGGCTAAAATCCGGACTTGCAAGTTGCATCGCGAATATCTGACGAAGTTTTCCTGTGAGATAATGGACGATGAAACTTATGTGCTGACAGACTTTAAGCAGCTTCCCGGAATATCTTATTATACTGCCATGCAACGGAACGGCGTAGAGGAGCATTTTAGGACGAAGAAGAAGGCCAAGTTTCCCAAAAAATATTTGGGTAGGCAGGCAATATGCAGTTGTGGTCGAGCAAGCCGGAACGGTAAACAAAGAAAATACACTATGAAGAATGCCTGTAGAAGCCATTGTAACCATTCTTACGTAGTCATGGTGCTCCCTCGATATTCTGACCTGATTTTGGCATCTTGTCACTACACCAAAGATGTTTTAGAATAGAAAGATGCGAATCCACCTAACTGCCCGGAGTTGCGACCTTTCGAGTGGTTTTGGGCTTTCGTGAAGAGAGAACTCTCTCAATATAAACAAACAGCAACAACTACAGAAAAATTTCGGAAATCTTGTACAAAAGCAGCTTAATCGGTTGCAGAGAAGTTTGCACAAACCCTAATGGCTGGAGTAAACTCAAAAGTTCGTAGTTTCTTTATGCAGTCTAATTAATTAACTGTCATTACCAAGGGGAGGATACCCTCCTGACCCTATCCTCCCTTGTTATTTTTCAATTACAAAGTCTGCCGTTACGCTATACAGAACTATCAATACTTTCTCTTCATTTCTATTCGTTCTAGCAATACATAACTATCCACTCCTAGAGCCTCTCGTGTAGTGGAATTTAGGGCAAGAGAGCCATCTTGCGTTTTATCAGTAAAAATGTAATTAAATGACCAAATGAGTATACAGATAAGTTTATTCCTCTTACTAAATATAGTGTACCGAATTTCATATAGAATAGTCCACTTTTCAAAAAAAAAATTTCATCTAATTTATGCTGTGCAACAAAATTGAGTGTAACCGTATATTTCCACTAAATCAAATAAGCTGTCAAAACACATAGAAACAAAAAACCGAAAAGGTGACGACTGTACGTCGCAACGTTTCGTTCGGTTTCAAATTATATGAAATGTTTGCATCGCAGTAACCATGAAAATAAACGTTCACTTTTTAGAGTACACGGAAGAAACGAAGTACCTAAAATTGAGTATTTTTAAACTTAAAATTAAGTTACTGTTGTTGAACTAGAGAGATGAGTAAATTTTATTCTGCACATAAGGTAGAGATTACGCAATAGATAAGTAGTTCATTGACATCTTATTTTTGAATAAAAATGGAATCCGTTTGCATACTTTTATTATTTGACGTATATCAGATTCAAATACTGAAAAACAATACATATGTTACGGTACTAAACTAGCCGTTACTGTTAAAAGTCGTGGAAATTAAGAAAGAAACAAAATCAATAAATTTATCAACAACATTTATGTTTTTATTCTATCATCACGAGAAAGGTACTTTATTTTAAATGTTTTATAACAATGGCTAGCTAACCGTGGGGAAAAGTGCTCATTTTTTGTTTTTTTACATGTTTTATTGCACCAAGTTAAATTTACCCTCTATAAACATTGGGTACAGTTATTAATATTTGAGTACTCTGGCATATACTCAAATTTGGCTTCCCGCATGGAACTCCAGAGTTGGGTGAAATGAACTCAATTTTCGGTGCTTTGTTTCTTCCGTGTACGTTATAACGAACAAGTTGTGTTTTAATTCAGTACTGCAAATCGTCTGACGTTGACAGAGCAAAAATCGTGGTTTCTAGGTACGACGTATTGACAGTACGACCTAGTATGTTCAAACTAGACTCTCGCGTCTGGATTTACAACCGCAAAGTCGAGATTCTGAGTCAATTTATCGACTAGTCAAGATCAGTTGGCGTGAGCCAATCGGAAGACATATCTTCGGAGTAATTCATGTTAAGGGCCTAAAAGTCCATTTCTAAACAATGAATTTAAACGTTGATTTCTCATGAATCACGAGAATCCCACTATATCCTGCTACTCCATATGGTAGAACTAACATTCTTCTACCAAATGCTTTATTTAACGAGAGTTAATACGAGAGAAATCGATATTTAAAGTCATTGTTTACAAATGGCTTTAAGGCCATGAACATGAATTACTCGAGATTTGCTCGATTGGCTCCGCCAACTGACAGTTCAAATTGGCTCCCGTCGTTGTATCCGCCAGGCTATGAATCTAGTGACTATAGGTTCGTGGGGTCAGCCAAAAAAAACCGAATTTAAAAAAAAAAGTGAACTTTTGCGGCAAAAATCCACCCCTGTATTCGCTATTCTTCTTCAGAGAGAAGCTGTCAAAACCGTAAACATTGTTGTTGAGTTCATAGTGAAGCAGGATAGTGCGTAAATATAAGCGGATTCCGTTCCGAATATGTTGGCCAGCGGCCAGCATGATAGCGGCAGTGCGGTCCGTGATCGAAAAGGGCCCTTCGGTGAAACGAGCCGCGCAGGAACAAGAAAACGCTCGCCAAACACCTGAAACCAACGAGACAACTCCCATCACCAGTTTAGAGATAAGCTTGGGTCATTATGCGGCTGTTCCAGACTGTTTTCAACCCACAGCAAGAGGAAGAATTGATAAACCACATTTTGGAGCTTGAAAAACGATGTTACGGTATTGGCCCTCGTGATGTACGCAAACGCAAACGGAACAACATAAACCATCCATTCTATCGAGACAAGGAACTGGGCGGTTGCGATTGGTTTTATGGTTTCCGGCACAGGTACCAGGAACATACCCTCAGGATTGCAGAACCCACATCAGCTGCTCGCCTGCAGGGATTCAATCGAGTTGCTGTGGACAAATTCTTCAGCATTCTTGAGAAATTTCTCACCTGTGTTAGGCAGTATTAGGAGACGGACAAATCGCTAGAACTAGAAACAAGCAATAGGTAGTATAAGAGCCCGATCGGTTGCATAACCTTTTGTCAGTCAAGGGGATTTCCCCCCTTGCCTATCCTGCATGGGGTAGTATGACAAAGGGTTATGTGCCTGATCGGATACTACCGTTCAAATGCCCTCCGCTCGTTTTCAATCTTGTATTCTTTCAATTTTCAAAGCCTGCCGTTACTCTATACGGAACTATCAATACACTTTCTCTTCATGTCTATTTGTTCTAGCAATAAAATTACTGTCCGCTCCTTGCGCTTCGCATGGAGATGAGAAATTATCTGCTTCTGCTAACTTCATCAAAGATCGTTACTTCCGCGCTGGGGAGAATACAAAAAAAAAAACAATCAAAAGTGTAACAAGAGACGTCAAAAATCAAATACGAAGCAGCCTGCTAAACGCAAACGTATAACTGATGGCAACTCATTGGAAGATTTCATGTGTAATCTGTGTGGAAAATGTTTCATGTAATCTGAACATCCCAAGCAAAACCAAACCGTCATAATTAGTTGCAGCAACTTGATTGTGACGTAATTGAGTTACATTGAAGTATTATTAACTCGTTTGCAACAAGTGTGCAACTAGGGATGAAAAGGGCTGGAACAAGTGTATCGCATACCACACTTAGTTTCACGATTGTTACAAAGACGAATGTCCAACGTTCTCCCACTAATCTGTTACCAACTGAAGAAGGCTTGACTTTTACTTGAAATAAGTATAAAATTGGAACTGTTTGTTTTATTATTGCTGGTGTTCTTTTGTTTTTCCTTTTTGAATGAACACAAAATGAAATAATGAAAGTCTGAAATCGTTTCAGGGTATTCAATGACCAAGACGTAATATTTGAAATAATTTGAATATAAATAATTGAAAATTTGCTAAATTAAGTAAAATAGATTGTACAAAGTAACTCCAAACGACGGCAACCTTAAAAATGTATTGGAATGCTCTATTTAACTACCCAAGATAAATTTAAGCGCCACACCTGTTAAGATTCTCCATTTTTCCATTAAATTCTTTAATTTTATTTAGGTGGTCGTCTTGCCCTAGACGGGCGGCTCTCTTGCCCCATAGCACAAAAAAGTACGTCATTTTAAACAATTTTAAACCCCACCCCCCTTCCCCCCTCTCTACCAACGATACTGCCTTGTGGTATTACTTCGTGGAGGGTCTTGGCCATTTGGCTACAATAGAGCCATTTAGCTCCTACTCATGCCACAGCCATTACCAGTACCATACAATGACGGAGAGATTTCTGACGTTGGAACATCACAGGAGATTAACAACCCGCTACTCCACTCAACCCTTCAGTTCTTGATTCTTCCGTCATTTTCGCTGTAAAGCCGACATGATTTGCGTAATGGCTCCGTTGATCGCATTTCGAGCACTATCGTCACGAAACATTCTATAGACGACGTTAACTGGACTGGTATCTGCCCCGGTGATGGCAAGCATCTCGCTTTGCAATAGTCCGAATCGTAGGCAGTCAAAGACTACGTGCTCCCGTGTTTCTTGAACGTCTGCGCACTCCAGAAAGTTAGGTGACGCTGCGTGTCCGAATCGATGCAAGTATTGCCTGAAGCAACCATGGCCAGACAAAAACTGCGTAAGGTAGAAGTTTGCCTCTCCGTGCTTCCTCTTCAACCAGAATCGACAAACCCGGTATCTCGTTGCCAATAACCCAATCTCGTTGACGTTTAGTCATCGACTCTGTTCTCACCAGCTTTCGAACTGCTCTGATACTTCTCCGCTGATAATATTCACTGTCCTCCGCAAGCGTGATGCCAATCTGCATCATTCCGGCAATGACGCATACTGCCTCCTCCGATGAAATAGTTCGGTACGCACTCACGTCTCGCATGGCCATGAGCCTGCGCCTACTGCTCAGCTTCGCCCGGTTTCGCTTGGTTTCAAGCGCTGCGATCCAGGCTGGATATCCGTATCTCAGTATCGATGACGATACAATAGCCAATAGACGCCGCTTACTACTGCTAGGTCCGTAGCTATTCGGCATAATACTGGCTGCCGAATTGATCGCCGCCTTCCTACAGGCATAATCTACATGGCTGTTAAAATTTAGCTGGTCGTCGAACATCACACTCAGATACTTCGGCACGTGCTTCGAGGCTATGGCACGCCCTGCATCCAGTTTTCAATTATCCCGATTGCTTCGATCACCAGTATTTCCATTTCTTCCACTGTTTTGACTTTCACTGTTGATACGATGTCCTCCGCAATTCCAAGGATCACTACACTTTTCGGCAGCTGCAGCGTCAGCACCCCGTTGTACATCCTGTTCCAAAGTGTTGGGCCGATGATGGAACCTTGCGGAGCTGCCGTTGTAATGTTCACCGATTTCCACCTCACGGAAGTTTCATAGTTTAGTACCCGGTTCTGAAAGATACTCTTCAGAATTCTGCACAGGTAATCAGGATAATTCTTAACGTCGATCGTTACAACAGCGCCAATTCGATCGACTCTCCGCTTCTGTTCGGACGCCTTTACGGCTGTCTCGATTACTGTCCGAATGGCATCCACCGTAGACTTCCCTTTCCGGAAATCGAAATGCATCCTCTAGAGTCCGTTCTCGCTCTCGGTCAATTTCGTCAGCGTGTTGAGGATGATCCTCTCCAGGTGTTTCTCAACCGTATCCAACAGGCATGTTGGTCTATACGATGCTGGATCCTCCGAAGACTTTCCTGGTCTTCTGGCTCTGCGACAACTAGCGTGAAAGATGCTGATCTGCTCATTCCACCAGTTAGCTGGGCGCCGCTTGTTCCTCGGCTCCAGTTTCCTCACCATGGTTGCGTTGCATGCCCTTACTAACGTATTCGTCAGCTTGTCCGAGTTTCTGTGCGAGGGGTCGTTCTCGAACCGAAATGCCTCAACAAAGAGTTCCTGTCTGTCTGTCACGATTTGGAACCTTCTGCACTTTGTACGCATGCAGTTCCTCCCGGTCCTTGGCTTTCTGAACGAAAGACTTGTACAGATTCAACTTTTTGGCCACATCCCTGACCGGAGCATTGGAATTCCGCTTAAATGCTTTCACGACACGCTTGTGATCCTGATCACTGAAAGATCACCCATTCTGACCGCATTTTTCTTTCCATTCCATGCTCAGAGTTTCCTAGTTACGTCTAATCACACGACTTACCATTGACTGCACGATTCCGAGTTGTTTTCCGATGTCCCGATGAGAGAGTGGAGGATTGTTAAGGTGTGTTTAGGCAAAATCAATTCGCGACGTTGCTTTTCGGGTGACGCCATTTTTTCAGAATTTTCGAAAAACTGAAAGCGATAAAAATACTACAAAAGCAAAACACTCTAAATTACTACTACCCAAATTTTTAAGAGAAAATACCCAACTGATAATTTTCTACAGTGTTTTTTCCGTGATTAAATTTGATGTGGGACACCCTTTCATCAATGTGCATGTAATCATCCCAACCTTTAATTTGAAAAGCAGCCAGATCCGACCACCCATCTTTGGTATCAACTTCGATAAAGCGAAAAGTTTCCACACTGTAACTTCACCTCATAACAAATGCCCAACCATCCAATTGACATTCTGCTAATGTTTGAACTACACTGAGGCAAAAATGAAGGATTCTAATAAATTACCAGCTTCCTCCTCGAGTGCACCTCCCCTCCTCCCCCTCCACCATTGGTCATTAATATTCCCAATCACTCTCCGAGGGGTCGCCCAATTACCACCCATTCGACTCGAAGCAACACCGCGATTAGTTTGCAAGTTTTTTTGTTGTTGTTCGATTGAGGAGAGATCTGTCAAGGTTAGGAGTGGCATACTCACGTACCGGGTCTAACACTGCATCACCCCGGCCGCGCAGTCAGGAGTGCAATTGAATTCCGAATCAGAGCTTGCAAGCCTTTTTTAAATTCATGGTCACCGACGACGGACGACGACGACGACGACGACGTTCGAACGAATGCGAATGTATTACTTACTTTCGGTTTCGGAGCTTCTCGGATCGGTCGGACAAACGGAGAGCCAAAGTCACACACGCGGAGAGCATGATTTATGCCGGTGGAGTGATTAGAATTTTAGATACGCGACTCGGCGATGACGAGAACCTATTGACTGCTGGAAGGGGCCGGCTGATTTTGCTGATTTATTGTCTGTCCGCCGGATGGGAGTGTGATCCTTCGGAGGATCTCAAGCTACATTCAATGACGGGGGGGACAGAGGGGGATAATTGTAATTGGATGTAAATTACATCGGTGTCGGTTTTAACAAAACTGAAAAAACCAACTCACCTAATTGATTTGATGTTTGCCGACAACGTTGTCAATGTGAGTGGTCTGTGGATATCGCTTGCTAGCTCTATCGAAGCGAAGATCAAAGTAATGATTGAGGAGGGTGAGATGTTAGAATTTTGTCGAGATTGTTGCGGGCTTAGTAAGAGGGGTCTTTTGTCATCGGGGTGATTGGATTCCGGCATTTTAGCAATTTGTTCGACCGCCAAGGGGGTAATCCATCAATGCTTGTTAATGGTGTGGCGAGAGCCAAGGACCCTTCTGATTTGCTGGAATGCTCCAAGCTGGGAAGTTTACAGAGTCGTAATCGAGTTCAGCAATGAGGCGGGCGATATTTGTAGATTTTATTTGGTAAAATCGTAACTGGTCGGATAAAGGGGCCGTTACCTTAGATTGTGTCATGGTTCCATTTATTTAACTAAATTTGCTATAATAGATTCCTAATAACTAAACATCTAACTTTTAATAAACAGCTAACAACAACACTACTAAACGTTCATTTGACATGGTAGATGGTTGCCCAGGTAACCAATAAGCAGTTCCAAAGCGTCTTTTTGGCACGCTTACGGCGGCGTCTTTAAGTCGCTGTAAATGCAACATAGATGCCTCTTTTGGCCCAATATACACTCAGTAGCAAAAAAAGCCGAGCAAAATTTTGCTTCCAAAATACGCGTTGTTTAACCTTCTGTAACTTTGTCAATTATCAATATATTTGGCTGAATTTTGACAACACTATAACTAATGTATACACTCTATGTGGCCAAAATTTTATGTTGATGAAGTTTTTAAATTTCAAGTTATCATATGTGAAAAAAGTCAATTTTGACATACCAATTTCAAAAATCCGTATTTCTGTGAAAAATTTAGGTAGGATATTAAAAATTTCTCCATGGTTTAAAATAATACAGAAATTAATGTGGACAAAATTTGAACTGTTTCCATAAAGTGGTTTGGACTACAGCTGGCGTCAAAGTTGACGCTCCAACATGAGCATTTCTCGCTTTCACCCGATATTTACCATGCTGAACTATCTGTGCAGAAACAAAGCTGAGGTGAATTCATCCTATTAATAAGGCCCAAACCTGTATTATGACAACGCCTCGACTAGAATGCTTTATTTAACTAACAAAGGTATTTTATAAAGACTGTTTCAAGTTTAACTACTAGGGTCATGGGATGTAATGTTCGGTCAATAAACGACGAATTTAACGCCAACTCGTCTTCGAGATCTGCAGCACTCTCTCAGAATCCAATGAAACTTTGTGGGTGTGTAAACTATGTCTTTTCAAGTAACTTTGCATACCTTGTTTTTAAAAAATTCGTCTAGACTGCCATTTGAAAAGAGTTTAAGTTGTTTGATCGATTTTTTTAAATCAACATAACTCAAAAAGGACAAGACTTACAAAAAAGTGATGTATGGGTGATTTTTAGAAAAGTGTTTGAAATTTTTAGAAATAAATTGTAAAAATTGTAAAATCGATTCTTATACGCTAAAAACAAATATTTTTAAATATAAAGCAAAATTTGCAAAAAATGGCTATCCTAGAATTGGACGAATTTTTATTTCTTAATAAAGGCAATATAATTGTCTAAAAGTTCGCCATACAGTGCAAGATGAACACTTTTAAGAAAATAAGAGGGGAGAGGAGGGGGGGGGGGTCTAAGATTTTCAAAAATGAGTCTACGTGACTTATGAACAGGCCCTTATGACGGATAGAATCCCCCTGCGCAGCCATCCGTTTCGTACCAACGAGTGTTCGGATTCCTTGAATCGCTTACATAAATGGACTGTATTCGGATTACTAGTTTAAGGTTTGCATTGTAATAAAATAAAAATGGAGTCAAATGTATACATGTAGTCTCTTACAACTCACACAGAAAATGGTGATTGAACAAAAATGGTTTTGCGTTTTTTTTTTGTTTCTGCGTAGTTGGCACCGACGAGCAGCGATGACGGAAGCAAAAATCATCACAGCAACCGTGCTGCCGGCAATGCGTTTGACGTTTTTTTCAAATCGATGACGTCAGATTCGTTCTTTTTTCGGCTCAAGCTTGACTTGGTTTACATGATCTTGCAATATTGATCATCACCATAAGCCTGGTTTTTATGGTGTACACTTTCGTTACGTATGTTTGTATTCTGCTGAGATAAACCACCCACACTAGTCGAGTAGCCCAAACAGCATCCTTATTGTTGGTTGAGTAGTTTTTTTAACGTTGGACTACGTATTTATCTTCTATACTGGGGTGTGAAAAAAAAATGAATTCCAACTTTGACGAAAAGTGGTCGGGATTTTAGCGATAATATCTCAGTCGTTTCTCCAAAGATTTTCCAAAATTTTGCATCAATCGGACGGAAATATTTCTAAGCATAGATTGAGGAATTTTTTTATTCCGATCCACATCAAAGAATATTGCATTGCTCAATCAAAATGGCTTGCATTTAGTAGCGTACAGGGTGCGGCAGAAAATATGGTGAAAATTTGTTCTATTTCTTTGAAATGCCATTTTCAACTAATTCAAGCAATAGTATCAACATTTTCTAGTGCAGTTATATATATAAAGTCCTTTTAAACCAATTTATCCATTATTATTTTTATTAGTAACATCCTCAAGCCGACGCCGGAAGCCAGAGCATGCTTTTCGGACGTAGTTTTCCGACATTTACTGCCATGTGGGTGTAATGGTTGAATTCAGGGTTTTCACACTAGGGTGTGATGTTTTGCAGGTTCGTGCTTCAACATATGCCCATATCGAATATTCCAACAGATTAAGATCTGGACTGCTAGGGGGCTACAAATCCTTCAGCCAAAACTTGGGTTCGATTGGACATGTGACACGGCGCTCCATCCTGCTGTAGGACAACGTTTTGGTCCTCGGAGAAGTTGGACTTAACCCAGGGAAGCACTTGGTCCGGTAAAATACCGATATACACCTCGGTATTGATTTTAACTCCAGCATCCATGGAAACAGGCGGCATTTTCAAACCGTTGGACGCCACCAAGCCAAACATCATGACAACAGATGTTTGGTTTGAAATTTGAATTCCACTTTTTCCGGAACGTTCTCCATTTTCTGCGGTGAAATGAACCGGTCCGTGCGGCTGTTGGCCACAGCATCGATGCTGAAAAGCTTTTCGTCGGAGAACAGGATTATCATTTTTTCCTTCTTCAACAAGGAAAGCAATCTCTTGGAACGAGTCACTCGTAGTTCCTTGACCCGGTCCGTAATCAAGTGGCGTTTCACTCTGGCTCTGGAAGATGCATGCAGGTCTTCTCTGATGATCTTCCGCATGGATTTCTCCGAAATATTGGCTTCCTTTGCATGTTTTCTTATGGAACGCACCGAGTTGTGAGCATAATTTGAACGGACCGATTTAATCACGTTCGGCGTGCGTGCAAAGTGTTGCCAAATGGCAACCTACCGCCTTGGCAATCTCTTTCGGCTTCTTCTGGCCGAGCAACAAACTGGTGATCACTTCTTTCGTGAACTTTCGTTGACGAATTTGCAATAAAACAAATAGAATGTTGGGATACAGCACTTGAAAGTAAACATAAACAAATACACTTTCGACAGAAATTAGTCACTAGCTACACGAATTAACCCAATACTCAAGTTTGAACATTTTCGCATTATTTTCTGGCGCATCCTGTACATCATACACGATGTGAATTCAATGAAACCAAAGAACAAATCTGTATAAAGTATTGAGGCAATAAGTTCTCTAGGCAGTCCTACCCAAGCAGAAACGATTAACTTAATAACTGGCCTTGGTATTTATGAGCTCAGATCAAGAGGTAAAACACCGGAGGATAATACCATAAAATCGTTCCCACAATGTTATGCGAATACCAAATTGAGGTAAGACAATACCAAAATAGTACCTCTCAGGTATTCCCAGGTATCCAAAATAACAAGTTTTGTTATTCGAGAGATATTTTGCTTGCAATTCTTAGGTATTTTACGTTTTAATCTGAGGTCTTTAATATCAAGGCCAGTTATCAAGATCAAAATCAGGTATTGATATGTTGTTGTCTCCTGCTCGGGTAGAAGTCTGTGCAGTAATAATCTTTATACTTTCAAGCTAAACTTTACATTTTTTGGCACTTTACAAGTATTGTATGAATTTATGGAGTTCCGAAGATCCAAGTTGAAATATCGGAGTGAGAAATTGTTTAGTTCATCCAAAAACTCTCTGAAAAATGAGCCACTAATACAACACTAGAAAGTTCATGAATATTAAATTAAGTTCATTCAATCCAGTTGAACAAAATGTCGGATTTTGACGTTCACAACTCTATATATATATATATATATATATATATATATATATATATATATATATATATATATATATATATATATATATATATATATATATATATATATATATATATATGAATATGAGAATCTAACTCAACGTATCACTTTTCTGCAAAATGCAAAATTAATCTAAAGTTAACGAAAAGCTGCAAAAGTATGGTTTACTCATAGAAATTTTCACTATACGAATACTTCATGCATATCAGGAATGTTGAAAAAAAAAGGGTTTATGTATTTGAAACTTTATTACCAAGCTACCGTATTAACTTTTCACCTCTTTCATTGGAATCTATTAAACTCCTACATGTATCACTGCATTTACTGGCAACTGTACTGGTTTACACATCATTTTAGTCAATCTACAGGCAACCTAATATGATTTGTTTCATAATACTGTAATTTTATGGCTAAACTAGTGGACAATAAACGAGAAGTTAAAGGGTAAATATAAGATGTTTTAACTTATGACGGAAATGGGTTCTAAATTATTAGGTAGGGTTTAACACTTCAATATTCCAGTGAAAAATTTGTGAAGTAATAACCAATTAGATATTACTGAAAAACATTTATTTTTTCATTCATGAAATGTTATTTTACATTTTGAAATCTTACAATATTTTCAATATATTCGACTACGAATCCTTATTTGAGAGTTATTGAAGTTACACTATTCCATTTTTCCTGCGAGTGATTTTAGTTTCATGTATTCTTTTTCAATAACTTGATCATCCTTATATCAATGGATTTATTACATTCTATATCATATATGAAATCGTATTAAAGGGTGTACGGAATCAAATTGCGACACACACAAAAATTCGGCAAAATTCGCCCGTTCACCCAATTATCTTCAAACTTTCAGGGAGTAAAATAAAACATGTTATGAATATTTTCCCATGTTTGTTTTATTCAATTTCATTCCATATCCAAATGCACGAACCTTCTTCTCTTAAGGTCCTGTACCACATATGGACCAATTTTTTTTTGCGTGGCGATCCATTTTTTCTTCATATCTTCGTCCGATTTCACTTCCTTACGATGCTTCCGAAGTGCCTGCTTCATGATTGGCCTGTATTTTTAAATTGGCCGCAGTTCCAGTGCGTTCAGGGCGTTGAGACGCTTCGGCACGAAATTGACCTCCTTAGCCTTGTACAACTCCAACACCTCTTTGAAGTAATGGCTCGAGGCTAAATCCGGTCAGAAAATCGTAGGACCATCGGTTGACCTCAGAAGAGGAAGTAGACGCCTTTGGAGACATTCCTTTAGGTACACCTGCCCATTGACCATTCCGGACAATCAGTGAGAAAGGGATGTCAAAGCCGCTCACTCCGGACTGGCCGTGAACGGGGAAATTTTTAGTCGAAACGGGTGCCGGAAGTTGCGTCGTTCATCAAGAAATACCATAAGGGCGAAGACGCGGTGCTCTGGCCGAATCTGGCGTCGGTCCACTACTCGAAGCGATCTTTGGTGAAGATGGAGCGGCTGAATATCGATGTGGTACCCAAGTCGGTGAACCCACCCAACGTCCCCCAGCTGCGTCCCATCGAGGCTAACCTGAAGCGTAAGATCTGCTCCAACAATTTTGTTGCGAAAACTGAGGAGGAGTTGATGAATAAAACGAAGAAAGAACTCAAAAACATGCCTACATGCATGTTTTCGTCCGCCATGGCGAATGTTCCGGTTAACTGCCAGAAGGCCGCTCGCAAGGGCGTAGAATGTTCTTGCAAGTACGCTTGAATAATTACCTTCCATGGGAAATTTATCAAAAGCAATTATCTGTCTTAGCTTTTTTTTTATCACCATCCGAAAAAAGTTAATTTTTGAATGCAAACGTTACTTGATCGACCCACCTTGCTCGTTGTATGCCTCCTTATACCCGTCGGTTTGTTTTCGAGAACCATATTAACTGGGCTGTCATCCGACATTCTCACGACATGCCCGGCCCATCGTAGTCGACCAGTCCAGTAACTGAAGCAATTCTTGGTTCATTCACCTCCTCCACGTTCCGTCTTCCATCTAGAGCCGTAGAGAACTACCGGTCTAATAAATGTCTTGAAGATGGCCAACTTTATAGTTCTGCGAACTTTGTTCCATCTTAGCATATTAGTTCGGAGTTCAAATTTGGCACGATGGCCAGCCATAATGCGCCTTTGTATTTCTCTGCCGGTGTCGTGAACGGCGGTCACCAACGAGCTCTAATTCACTAGTTCCTCTACCACCTCGATTTCATCATCGTCGAGCGGAAATCGTGGTAAGAGGCTAACATTGTTATCTCCTGATCCTCTTTTCCTTAATGTATTGTCTCTACGACGCATTAATGACAAGTCCAATCAAACGTTTTCGCCATATTCTTCAAGTTGCGTGCTACGATATCAACGTCGTCGATGAAGCCAAAAAGTTGGATGGACTTCCTGAATATCGTCCCAAATCTTCGAATCGTACCCTACAATGCAATGTAAAATAGTAATTTGTTTTCCTTTTGTCATATCAAAAAATAATTCCTTTCCAGAATATGTAAATAGTTACCCGTTCTTGAAACCTTGCCTCATTATATTTTTGGAAATCATGTTTAATGTCACCCGCTTTGATGTTGATGACACCCAGTTTGTTAAGCAAACTACCACCTCTTTCAAGATTCAACCCATCAAAAAATTATTTCGGTAATTGTAGTCAAACAAAAATACCAAAATTTCAAAATCTTTTCAAACAAACTCCGTAGAACCCTTTCTGTTTTCTTGCAAATTAACATCAAGAGGAGTAGCAGCAGCAGCAGCAGCACCAACAATGCCGAAAATGCCCCTGACAAGTGAACCGTGAGCGGTAGCAAGCGAAAAATAGCAACAACAACAACAACACCATAGTGCAAGATGCATTTATCTCCCCTTCGACTTGTTCCTCGTTGCAATTGCAATTGCACAAAATCCTGAACCACAGACAAACGGACGATTTTACTCGAACCTGAAACTGTCGTGGTGGGTATCTACCGCCAAATTTCCCCTTCCCCGTCCGTTTGTCTGTGGCTGAGCACATGCATGAATGTACTTATACAAAACATCCATATAAGCCCCCAGTCAGTTTGACCGCTGCATATTCGGACGCAAAATAAAAACTTGTACCGCCAAACTCTCCTCGTTGAATTCGAGTATAGGAAATTGCACTCATCTACGCCAGCTTGTGTCTATCTCTGTCTGTGTGTGTGTGTGTCTGTGTGCGAACAAATAGATCAAGACAGACCTTGAACGGGAATACCAGCGAGCAGCTTTTTTGGACCGGAGAATGCCGAGTGCCAGATCTCCATCCAATGCGAAAAATGCATTTTTACTGCACGCTGCATATGCACTTTTCGGAAAGTCGTTCGCAAACAAAAGATCTCTTTGTAAGACGACTCATTCGGTTGAATTCATATTTATAATAATAATAATATCGGATCGCCGGTACTGCAATGTGAGTGAGCGAGCGAGCCAAAACGAGCCCTGAATGCCAGAAGTGCATCGAAGTGCACTTTTTCAATATCTCGCTCGGACGATGCGAACGCGCGTTGAGTGCGTGCATATTTTCTTTTATTTCGGCGAGGGTCCGATCCACACATCCATCGGGGAGCGTTTCTCAAGAGCCTGATCCGAACCCTTGGCCTTTGCGCCGATCGGCTCGCACTCTGTTTGCTCTGGTTGCCTCTTGAAAAAAGGCGAATCCCCTTTCGGGGTGAATTGCCGGTTCCGAACGAATGCGCTTCTTATCTCTTTGGCTTTCTGGCTTGATTGGTCGTCATGTCAGTGCCGTCGTCATTATTGAGATTCATGACGGGGCGAACGAAGTTGAGCGAAAGCAAAATTTTCGATTTCTTCGGTGAGTGCTGGAAAAAGTATTGTGAAATCGAAACCGACGAGCATTCGAGGGTCACCTACGGTCGTTGTCGTCGACGTCAGAACGCGAAGGTCGATGGGAGAGCTTCGATTGTCGGAAGTTGCGAATAATGAATTCCACGTTTATCAGTAATATTTTGGAATTTTGTAGAATGTTATCAAAATTTGTTTTTGTAAATCGTGGAAGTTTGTTTTCGACGGATACTATGTATAGCGGACCGATTTAAGGGTGATAAAAACAGATTCTTTATTTTGAAGAAAGCATATGAAAGTAACAAAACTCAACGCGGGTGCCCATAGGGCAAAGGCTAGAAGAACTGTTGCGGTCAGATTATCAATTATTCTATTATCATTCACTTGAGGGACGTTCTTCCGAGAAATTCATTAGAGTTCATTAGAGAACCTTGGGCAAGTTCTTCCGAGCAATTTAGGAAAATTCTGCAGAGAACTTCTGGGAAAATTTTCACAGAACTTTAGAAAATTTCTGAGAACTTCAAGGAAATGCTTCCGAGAACTTCAGAAAGGAAGTTCTTCCAAGAACTAAGAAGAACTTATTCAGAGAACTTCAGCGAATGTCGAGAATTTAAGGAAAGTTCTGCAGAAAAAACATCAAGTCTTCAGAGAAGTTCAATTAAGTTAATTCGAAACCTTCAGGGAAGTTCTTACTAAAACCTCATTGAAATTCTTCTGAGAACTTCAGGAAACATCTTCTGAGAACTTCAAGGAAATTCATCAGAGAACTTTAGGGAAGCTCTGCTGATAATTTCAGGACAATTATACCGAGTACTGCAGGGAATATCTTCAAAATATTTTAGGAACATTCTTCCGAGAGCATAAGGGAAGTTCTTAAGAAAACTTCAAGGAAGTTCTTCCGAGAACTTCAAGGAAATTCTTCCAGAAAAGTCACTGAGGTTCTTTCAAGAACTTCAGGAAAGCTCTTAAGAGAACTTCAGAGAAGTTTCGTCGAGAATTTATGGGAAGTTTTTCAGATAACTGCAGGAAAGATCTTTACAAACTTCAATTAAGTTCAGCCAAGAGTTTCAGGGAAGTCTGAATGCCCTTCAGGGAAGTCCTTCTGAGAACATCAAAGAAATTCTTCAGAGAACGTCAAGGAGGTTTGTTGGATAACTTCATGGAATTTCTTCAAAGCACTTCAGAGAAGCTTTTCCGAGTACTTCAGGAATTTTCTTCCAAAAACTTCAGTGAATTTTTATGGAACATTAAGGGAAGTTCTTTCGAAAACTTAAGGAAAGTTTTTCCAAGAACCTTGGAAAAGTTCGTCCTTTAACATTAGGAAACTTCTTCAGAGAAGTTAATGGCAGTTCTTTACAAAATTTAATGGACGTTCTTCAGAGAAATTTAGGGAATTTCTTCAGAGAACCTTAAGGAAATTATCCAGGAATGTTTAGCTCAGTTCTTTGGAAATACAGTTACGTCTTTCCGAGAACTCTGTGAAATTTTCACAGGACTTTGAAGAAATTCTTAGCAGATCTTTCGAGAACTTCAGGGAAGTTCTTCAGAGAAATTCAAGGACGGGTTTCTAAAAAAAAATCAGGAATGTTCTTTCATGAACTACAGGAAAGTTTTTTCAAGAACGTCAGGAAAATTCATTCCGAGAATTGTTGTGACATTCTTCCGACAACTTGAGGGAAGTTCTGCCGAGAACTGAAAAAAATCTTACTATAACTTAAGACATTTCAAAAAGATCTGCAGAAACCCTCAGAAAAGAATTTTACAGAATTTCAGGAAATTTCATACGAGAGCTTCAAGTGAACTTTAGGGATATTCTTAAAAGAACTTAAGATAACTTCTTCCGAGAACTTTGGGGAAGTTCTTCAGAGAAGTTCTGGGAAGTTTTTCAAAAAAAATCAGTAAAGTTCTTCCATGAACTACAGAGAAGCACTGTTAAAAACGTCAAGAAAGTTCATCTGAGAGCTTTAGGGAAGTTCTTCCAGGAACGGAGAAGAAGTTTGTTCTAGAACTTCGAGGTAGTCTTTTGGAGAACGTCAGGACGTCAGTTCTTCCGACATGTTGCGGGAAGTTCTTCCGAGAACTGAATAAAAGTTCTTACTAAAACTTCAAAAAGTTCAAAAACTGCAGCTGCAACTTCTGCAGAGAACTTTAGAGAAGAACTCTACAGAACTTCATCCGAGAGCTTCAAGGAAGTTCTTCCAAGACTTCTAAGGAGAAGTTATTTAGAGATCTCGAGGCAATTTTTTACCGAGAATTTCACTGAAATTCTTCCGAGGACTTCAAGGAACTTCCTCATCAATTTTCAGGAAAATTATGTCGAGAGTTTCAAAGAAGTTCTTCGCAGTAGTCCAATATAGTTTATTCGAGAACTTCAGGTAAATTCGTACTTCAGCTTCAATGAAATTCTTCGTTAACATTAGGCAAGCTCTGCAGAAAACTGCGTGGAATTTATTCAAAGTATTTCAAGAAAATCCTTCCGAGATCTCAAGAAAAGCTCTTAAGAACTTCAGAGAAGTTCTGAAAAGAATGTCATTAAAGTTCTGTGAAGTACATCGTTGGAGTTCTCAGAAGAATTCCACTGTATTTTCCGGAAGATCTTTCCTGATGTTTTCGGAAAAAGTTCAATAAAGTTCTCTGAAAATCTCCCTTACGTTCTCAGCAGAACTTTGCTGAAGGTCTTGCCAAATTTCCCTGTTGTTCTTAAAGAACTTCTTTGAAGTTCGTTCCGGGAGTTTTCTGTAGAACATCCCTGAAGTTCTCGGAAGATCATCCTTGTAGTTCTCGAAAGAACTTCCCTGAATTTCTTCGAAGGACTTGCCTGTTTTTTGAAGAACTTTCCTGAAGTTCTTCGGAAGACTTTCTTGAAGTTCTCTGGAGAAATTTTTGATGTTCTCAAAAAATCTTCCCTCTGGTTCTCTGCAGACCTTCCAAATAGTTCCACCCTAAAGTCCTTTCAAGATCTTCCCGAAAGCTTTGTGAAGATTGTTTCTGAAGTTGTCTGTAGATCTTCCCTGAAATTTGCGGAAAAACTTCCCTGTGCCTCACGGAAGAACTTCACTGAAGCTTTGAAGAAAGCTTTTCTGAAGTTCTTCAAACGACTTTCCTGAAGTTTTTAAAAGAACTGTTCTGAATTTCTTCAAATGACTTTCCTGAAGTTCTTCTATTCAATTGGTTTGTGATAAACGGAGCTTCGTATTTTTTATGCGAATTCTAGATTTAGAGGTTACACTTCTGATACTTCTACATAGAAACGTAGCCAACTGCGTCGATTTTTGAATCAAAAATATGATAACGGAAGCAGAAACACATATTTGATGGGAGACGGGAGATACCTTACCGAGACATGGTTTTTTGTGCCATATATAAGAATTGAAATATTAAAGGCAATGGGAAATTTATTTCAATACAGCTCTCTGTAAGGCACGGAACCCTTAAGTCTAGATTCAAATGCATTTTTCGTGTCTCACATTTACGACATGAGGAAGATGATTGTGGCCAGATTTTCAATTGTTGTGTGATCATTCACAATGCACTTGAATAAGTTCTTCCGAGAACTTGAGATCCTTAGGGAAATTCTTCAAAATAAAATTCAGGGGAGTTCAGTAGAGAACTTCAGGAAAGTTTTTCCGAAAACAGCAATGGAATTCTTCTGAGAAATTCAAAAAGTTCTTCTACGTAGTTCTATGGAATTCTTCCGAAAACATCGAGGAAGTTCTACCATGAATTAAAGGGAAAACTTAAATTAAAGAAACCAAGAATTCAAGGGAAACTTGAAAGAAGTTCTTCCGAGAACTTCTGAGAACTCAGAAAGTTCAAGATAGTTCTGAAGAGAATTTCAAAAACGCACAGAGGTTCAGAGAAGTTCATCCTAGAACTTCGGGGAAGTTCTTCCAGAAACTTAAGAGAAGTCTGTAAGAGCTCTTTAGAAATCATTAGGGAAGTTTTGTGGAGAATTTAGGGAAAGTTCTATAGTTCTAAATCTTCCTAGAACATCAATTAAGTTCACCCGAGTACTCTATAGCAGCTCTTACTAAAACTCCAATGAAATTCTCTTGAAAACTTCGGGGAAGTCCTTCTGAGAACTTCAAAGAAAGTCTTTCGAGAACATCAGGGAAGTTTGTCAGATAACCTCACGAAAGTTTTTCAGAGTACTACATGGAAGATTTTTCGAGGACCTTCAGTAAATTTCTTATTCTTAATACTTCCGCCTATTGAGGTAGCGGATTGGTCCGCGCCTTGGCCTACCACGCAGTGGGATGTTAGGCAATTATAACGTCCTTGGTTCGAGTACTACTTTACCCATGCCCTTGCGCTCAATTTTCAATACTCCTTTTCTATTTCCAACCAACCGTACACTGACGGAACTGTCAACACTTTCTCTTCATATATTTCATTCAAGCAAACGTTACTGTCCACTCTTGGTGCGTCATGGTGTTGAGCGAACATCTCCTTCTACATCACTTGAGGGAAGTTATTCGAAGAACTTTAAGAAAATTCTCCCGAAAGCTTTAAGAAAATTTTCTCCAAAAATTGTAAAAGTTCTTCAATTAACTTTAGGGATGTTTTTTGGAGATCTTTAGGGAAGTTCTTCAGAAAAAAATAAGGAAGTTCGTCAGAGAACTTCTTTATGTTCTGTAGAGAACAACGGATAACTTCTTCCGAGAACTCTTTGAAATTTTCACCGAACTTTGGGAAAATTCTCAACAGAATATTGGGGAAGTTCTTCCGAGAACTTTGGGGGAGGTAGTTCTTTAGAGAAATACAGGGAAGTTTTTCCAAAAAAAAACAGAAAGATTCCTCCATGAACTAAAGGGAAGCTCTTCCAAGAACAGGGAAGAAGTTTTTTAAGAGCTTCGTGGAAGTTTATCCGAAATGTGAGGAAAATTATTCCCAGAATTTTACTAAAGCTCTGCTGAGATCCTCACAGAGAGTTTTGTCAGCAATTTGAGGGAGGTTCTACAACATATAACTTTCGTAAAGATCTTCAAAGAAGTCCAGTTAAGTTCATTCGAGAATATCGGGGAACTTTTAACTGAAACTTCAAAAACTGAACTGCTGAAATTTTTGTGAAAACTTCTGGAAAGTTCGTCTGAGAACTTCAAAGAATTTCTTCTGACAACTTTAGTGAAGTTCTAACGATCACTTCACTCAAGCCACAAAAAACCAACATAATTGGTTGCACCTACATGATTGTGATTTAATTAAGTTGCATTTAAGTTACAAAAACAGTTTTGCAACAATTTTGCTGCTAGGGCAGACAAGTATTGCAGGAAAATTCTTTTGAGAACTTGAGGGACTGCAGTCTGAAGTACTCGGAAGAATTTCTCTGAAGTTTGAAGTTCCTGGAAGAATTTCCGGAAGTTTTCGGAAGAACTTCACTCCCAAGTAACAATTTTGGTTTTATAAGGGTTCTGAAGAGCATGAATTAGACTTCAAGAATGCTATAAAACCATGATAAAACCAGCAATGTTCTTTGGGTGAAGTTATCGGAAGAACCTATTTCAAGTTTTCGGAATAATTTCATTAAAGTTCACTGACAAAATTCCCTTGAATTTTAGGCAATACTTTGCAGCAGTTCTCTTAAAAACATCTCTTAAGTTCTCGGCAAAACTTTTCTGAAGTTCTTTTCTGTTGTTCTCCAAATAATTTCACTTAAGTTTTAGTGAAAGCTTCGCTTGAGTTCTCCCATGAAATTTCCTGATGATCTATGAAGATTTTCCCTAAAATTTTGGGAAGATTGTTCTAAAGTTTTTGGCAGGCCTACCCTGAAGTTCTCGAAAGTACTTTCCTGAAGTTCTCAGAAGACTTTTTCTTTCTCAGAAGGACTTCATTTTCTCTTCGCACTGCGTAGCTCCCCGTAGTTATACAAGTAGTACTAGAAAGTTCTTCAAAGTACTAGGAAGTTCTTCAGAGTATTTTAGGGAAGCTTTTCTGAGTACTTAAGTAAATTTTCTTCCAAAAACTTCCAGAAAAAATGTCCAAGAACTTCAGTGAAGCTCTTTTGGAAAATTTAAGAAAGTGTTTCAAGATTTTTAATGATGGTTTTTCGAGAACTTTAAGGAAATTTAATAGAAGTTCTTCAGAGAAATTTAAAGAATTTATTCAGAGAACTTCAAAACAATTCTCTAAATAACTTTAGCTAGAGAACTACGGAAAAGTTTTTCTGAGAATTCTATGAAATCTTCTCAGAACTCTAGCGTAATTCTTTACAGAACTTTAAGGAAGTTCTGCAAAAAAATTAGCGAATTTTTTTTTGAAAAAATCAGGAAAGTTCTTTCAAGATCGTCAGAAAGATTCCATCTAGACCTTAAGAGAATCTGTCCAGAGAACTTCAGGAAAGTTTTGTAGAAAATGTCAGCATAGATTTTTGTGGCGACCAAATTCGGTCTTCATTTGTGCCATTACGGATCGCCACAATTGGCCCTAATTTTATACGCTTGTAGGTGATATGTAATCAAGGAAGAGTTCTCTACTTCCCCTTGTTTAAAAAAAAATAGAGTCGACATATTTCAGGGAAGTTATTCCGAGAACGTCAGGGAAATTTTTCCTAGAATTTCATTGAAAATTATCTGAGAATTTCCGAGCTCATCATAAAACTCATCATAAACTAAAGGGAATTTTCGTCCAGAATATCAGGGAAGTTATGCAGGAAGTTGTAAAATTTCATTGAAGTTCTCCCTAGCACCTCAGGAAAGCTCTTCAAATAATTTCAGGGAAGTTTTGTCTAGAATCTATGAGCAGTTCTGCAGATAACTTTAGGAAAAACCCGTATAGAACTTTAAATAAGTTCACTCAAGAGTTTCAGGGCAGTTTAACGCACTTCAGGGAGGTCCTTCTGAGAACATTAGAGAAATTCTTTTCGTGAACTTCAAGAATTTTTTTCATAACTTTAGGGCAGCTTTTCCGAGTACTTCAGGAAATTTCTTACGAAAGCTTCAGGGAATTTTCATATAACTTCAGATATTTCTTTCCAAAACTTTAAGCAAATTTTTCCTAGAACTTTGGAGAAGTTCTTTCATGAACATTAGGAAATTTCTTCGAAGAACTTTATGGAAGTTCTTCAGTTCTCTTCAGAAGAAGAATTTCAGCTAAGTTTTTCCATAATCAAATCAGGAAAATTCTTCCATGAACTACAGGCAAGTTTCGTTAAGAACGTCAGGAAAGCTCATCCGAGAACTTAAGGGTAGTTCTTCCAAGAACGGGGAAGAAGTTCTTTCTTGAACTTCAGGGTAGTCTTTCCGAAAACGTTAGGAAAATTATTCTGCGAACTTTTTTGAAGTTCATCCTACATCTTGCGGTGTATTCTTTCGAAAACTGAAGAAAAGTTTCTACTACAACAAAAAATTCAAAAACTTCTGCAGAGAATCTCAGAGAAACATTCTACACAACTTCAGGGAAGTTTATTCGAGACTTCAAGGAAGTTCTTCCAAGACATGAGAAGAACTGTTGGGAATTTTTTCCGAGAATTCCAATGAAATTCTTTCACGAACTTCAAGAAAAATCCTCAGCAAACTTCAAAGCAAATTCAGGGAAGTTCTGCAGAGAACTTGATGGAAATTCTAATTAAAACTTCAATTAAATTCTTCTGAGAACTTCAGGGAAGTTCTTCTGAGAACTTCAAAGTAATGGTTCTGAGAACTTTACTGGAAATTCTGCCGAAAACTCCAGTAGTAATTTACTAGTACGATCACTTAAGAGAAGTGCTTCCAAGAATTTCCAATGAAATTCTGCCAGAAACTCCAGTAAAGTACTTCCTAGCACTTCAGGAAGGTTCTTCAAAATATTTCAGGAACATTCTTCTAAAAACTTCAGGGAATTTTTTATAAAACTTCTGTGAAGTTCTCGGAAGAACTGCCCTGAAGATCAAAGAAGAACTTTATTGAAATTTTTTGAATAAATTCCCTAAAATTTTCGATAAAACTTCCCTGAAGATTTTTTGCAGATCTTCTAAGTAGTTTTCGGAAAATTTTATTGAAGTTCGCTGAGAAGGTCTGGCAAAACTACCTTGTAGTTTTCAGAAGAACTTTCCTGAAGGTCTTACTTTCGTTAAATTTTCCCAAGAACTTTGACAAAGTTCTTCCATGAACTTCAGGGAAGTTATTCAGAGAACTTTTGAAGAAGATCTTCAGAGAACTTTTAGAATATTCTTCAGAAAACTTTGGCTGAGTTCTGTAGAGAAATACGGATAAGTTCTTCCGAGATCTCTATGAAATATTCACAGAACTTAGGGTAAATTCTTTACATTTTTTTTTGGAAAGTTCTTGAGAGAAATTCAGGGATTATTTTCCAAAAACAATCAGAAAACTCTTCTATGAACTACAGGGAAGCTCTTTAAAAAAAGCCATGAGATAACTTCTAGGAAGTTCTTACATGAAAGAAGAAGAAGTTCTTTCAAGAGCCTCGGGTCTTTTTGAAAACATTAGGTAAATAATTCCGAGAAGTTTTTAAAGTTCTTCTGACTACATGATCGAATTTTTTTTCTAGATCTGAGAACTTTAGAACGTTCAAAGAGAAGAATTTTAAAAAACTTCAGGGAAGTTCATCCGAGAGCATCAAGAAAGTTCTACAAAGACCTAAAGGAAACTTCTTCAGAGTACTTCAGGCCAGTTTTTCCAAGAATTTCTCTGAAATTCTTCCGAGAATTTCAAGGAACGTGCTAGTCAAAGTTCAGGAAAATTTTGTCGAGAATTTCAAGGAAGTTAAGCAGAGCATTTCAACAAAGATCTGCAAGATCACAGTAGTACAATATAGTTCATCCAAGCACTTCAGGAAATTTCTTACTTAAACTTCAATTAAATACTTCCGAGAAGAGCTTCAGGAAAGTTCTAGCGAGCACTGCAGAGAATTTGTTCAGAGTATTTCAGGAAAATTCTTCCCAGAGTTTAAGAGAAGATCTTAAGAGGACAGGGAAGTTCTTCCGAAAAGGGTAGTCTTTCTGAGAACGTCAGGAATATTATTCCGAATATGTTTTTGAAGTTCTTCCTACAACTTGCGGGAAGTTTTTCGGAGAACTTAAGAAATTTTTTTACAAGAACTTCAAAAAGTTCAAATATATCTGCAGAGAACTTCAGAAGAAAAACTTTACAGTACACCATGGAAGTTCATCCAAAAGCTTCAAGGAAGATCTTTCTTGACCTGAAAAAAACTTCTTCAGAGATTTGCAGGTAAATTTTACCTAGAAATTTATTGAAATTTTTCCAAGAGCTTCAAGTCCTCAGCAAATTTTAAGTTTTTGGCAATCTTTTCCTGGAGTCCTCGGCAGAACTTTACAGTAGTTCTCAAAAAAAATGCATTGAAGTTCAGTGAAGTACATCCTTGAAGTTCTCAGAAGAATTCCACTATATTTTCCGGAAGACCTTTCCAGATGTTTTTGGAAGAAGTTTATTGAAGTTCTCTGCAAATCTCCCTTACGTTCTCAGCAGAACTTTGCTGAAGGTGTTGCAAAACTTCCCTGTTGTTCTTAGATAACTTGTCTGAAGTTCGTTGCTGAAGTTTTCTGTAGAACTTCCCTATAGTTCTCGGAAGAACACCCTGGTAGTTCTCGAAAGAACTTCCCTGAATTTCTTCAAAGGACTTGCCTGAAGTTTTTTGAATAACTTGCCTGAAGTTCTTCGGAAGACTTTCTTGTAGTTCTCTGGAGAAATTTTCTGATGTTCTCGAAAAATCTTCCTTCTGGTTCTCTGCAGAACTTCCAAATAGTTCTGCGAAGAACTGCCCTAAAGTCCTTTCAAGATCTTCCCGGAAGTTTTTTCAAAGAATTATCCTGAAGTTCTTCTGAGGAATTTCCTGAAGATATCTGAAGAACTTTTCTGACGTTCTCTTAAGAGTTCCCGAAAGATCTACCGAGAACTTGAAGAATATTTGTCCGAAAACTTGAGAGAAATTTGCCCGAAGAGATCTTCTTAGACTAACAGAAATTTCAAGAGAATCTTTGCAGAATTTCAAGAAAGTTCGATTCAGAACTTTGGGGAAGTTCTTCCAAGAACCTAAGGGAAGTTCTTAAGAGAACTTCAGGGAAGTTTTGCTGAAAAATTCATGGAAATTTTTCCGAAAGAACTTTTTAAAGAACTGTTCTGAAGTTTTTTGAAGGACTTTCCTGAAATTTTTCGATGGACTGTCCTGGATATCTCTGAAGAACTTTTCTGACGTTCTCTGAAGAGCTGAAAGAGTTCTACCGAGAATTTGAGGAATACTTTCCGAAAACTTCAAAGAACTTCCCTGAAGTTTACAAGAAAAAATCATGAAAGTTTTATCGAGATAGAAGGGGAAGGACTTGCAGCACTTCCCTGTTGTTTTCAAAACAATTTCATTAAAGTTTTAGTGAGAATTTCCCTGAAGTTCTCCGATGAAATTTCTTAATGTTCTATGAAAAACTTCCCTTAAGTTCTGTGAAAATCGTTCTGAAGTTTCCTGCAGAATTTTCCTGAAGTTCTCAGAAAAACTTCCTTGAAGTTTAAGGAAAAACTTCCTTGAAGTTTAAGGAAAAACTTCCTTGAAGCTCTAGGTAGAACTTCCCTGACGTTCTCGGAAAAGATTCTCTCTGGTTCTCTGTAGAATTTCTCCGTAGTACTGCAAAGAACTACCCAGAAGTTCTTTGAAGATCTTTACTGAGAACATCAAAGAAATTATTTTGAGAACTTCGACAGAAAACTTCCCGGAATTTCTTCAAAGTACTCAAGGGATGCTTTTCCGAGAAGAAATTTCAGCCGAGAATTTCAGAGAATTTCAGCATCAGGGAAAGTTTTTCTATGAACTTTGGAGAAGTTTTTCCACTAACTTTTGGTTGTTCTTCGTAGAACTTGAAGGAAGTTCTGCAAAGAATTCAATCAAAAATTTTCATTGAAATTTAGAGAATTTCTTTAGAGAACGTTATGACAATTCGCCAAAAAATGTTAGCTTAGTTTTGCAGAAATTGGAGAAGTCCAATTAAGTTTATTTAAGAACTTTTGGGAAGTTCTGACTAAAACTTCAATTAAATTCTTCCCAGAGTTTCAGAGAAGTTCTTCCGAACAGCTAAGGGAAGCTATTCAAAGTATTTCAGGAAAAAAATCTGAGAGTTTCAGGGAAGTTATTGGAAGAATCTCCCTCAAGTTTCGAGCTATTCAAAGTATTTCAAGAAAAAAATCTGAGAGCTTCACCTGAAGTTTTTGGAAGTATCTCCCTCAAGTTTTCGGAAAAACTGCATTGAAGTTCTCTGGAGAAATGACTTTAAATTTTCGACAGAACTTCCCAGCAGTACTCTGCAGATTTTCCCAGTAGTCTTGGCAGAAGCTCCCAGTAGTTTTCGGAAGAATTTGATTGAGGTTCTGTGAAGTACGTTCCTGAAGTTTACAGAAGAGCTTCATTGAAGTTTCTGGAAGAACTTTCCTGAAGCTCTCGGAAGAACTTTCTTGAAGCTCTCGGAAGAACGTTCCTGAAGCTTTTGGAAGAATTTCATGGAA
This sequence comes from Aedes japonicus, assembly GCA_034211315.2. Classification (NCBI taxonomy): domain Eukaryota; kingdom Metazoa; phylum Arthropoda; class Insecta; order Diptera; family Culicidae; genus Aedes; species Aedes japonicus. Next base: position 46,266 of record JASCZW010007718.1, read on the forward strand.
GTTCTCTGAAAACTTCCCTTATATTATCGGCAGAACTTTCCTGAAGGTGCAGAACTTCCCCGTTGTTCTCAAAAGAATTTCATTGAAGTTTTGATTAGGGCCTCCCTGAAGCTCTCCTATGAAATTTCCTGATGTTCTATGAAGATTTCCCCTGAAGTTCTGTGAAAATCGTTCTGAAGTTTTCTGCAAAACTTCCCTGAAATTCTCGGAAGAACTTCTTTGAATTACTCGGAAGACCTTCTCTGGAGTTCCTGGAAGATCTTAACTGAAGTTCTCGGAAGAACTTCTCTGAAGTTCTGAGAAAAACTTGCCTGAAGTTCGCAAAAGGACTTTTTTGAAGTTCCGGGAAAAGTCTTCCAAGAACTTCGGAGAATTTTTCATCAAGCTTCAGGGAAGATTTTTGGAAAACTTTAAGAAAGTTTTTCAAAACATTTTGGATAGGTTCTTCCATGAATTTTTGGGAATGAACTTTTTCTTAGAGCCTTAAGGAAGCTCTTCAGAAAATTTAATCGAAGTTCCTCAAAGAAATCTAAGGAATTTCTTCAGAGAACTTTAAGGAAATTCTCCAGAAATTTTTAGCTAAGTTCTATAGAAAATTACGGATAATTTCTTCCAAGAACTGTACAAAATCTTCAAAAAACGTTACAGCAAATCATTTAAGAAGTTCATCAGAGGAATTCAGGGAAGTTTTTCCTAAAAAATTGAATAGTTTTTCCATGAACTTCAGAAAAGTTCTTTGAAGAATGTCAGGAAGGTTCTTCCGACAACTTCTAAACCTTTTTTTCAATAATGGAGATGAAGTTCTTTCTAGAACTTCGGGGAAGTTTTTCCAAGAATGTCATTACCTTTTTTCCGAGAATTTCATTGAATTTTTTTCGAGAACTTCAGGGAAGCTCTTAAGAGAACTTCAAAGAAGTTTAGTCGAGAATTTCAGGAAGTTCTGCAGAGAATTTCTGAGATGATCTCCAGAGGAGTCAAAAGAATTAAGTTCATTCGAGAACTTCAGGAAAGTAGTGACTAAAACTTCATTTCAATGCTTCTGAAAACTTTAGGGAAGTTCTTCTGAGAACTTCAAAGATATTCTTACCAGAACTTTAGGGAAGTTCTTCCAAGCACTTAAGGGAAGTTTTTTATTCCGAGCAGTTTAGGGAATTTCTTCAAAGTATTTCAAGCAAAAAAATCTGAGAGCTTTAGGGAAGTTCATGGAAGAACTTCTCTGAAGTTCTCGGAAGAACCTTCCTTAGGTTCTTGGATGAACTGTATTGAAGTTCTCTGAAGAAATTCCCATAAATTTTCGGCAGGGTTTCCCAATAGTACTCTGTAGATTTTTCCAATAGTTTCGGCAGAACATTTCAATACTTCTGACAGGAGATCCCAGTAGTTCTTGGAAGAATTTTATTGAGCTTCTGTGAAGTACGTTCCTGAAGTTACTGGAAGAGTGTCATTGAAGTGTCCGGAATGGCTTTCCTGAAGTTCTCAGAAGAATTTAATTGAAATTCTCTGAAAACTTCCCATAAGTTATCGGCAAAACTTTCCGGAAAGTCTTGCCACACTTTCCTGTTGTTCTTAAAAATATTTCATTGAAGTTTTAGTGTGAACTTCCCTGCAGATTTCCGATGAAATTTCCTGATGTTTTATGAAGAACTTCTCTGAAGTTCTGTGAAAATCGTGCAGAAGTTTTCTACAGAACCTTCTTGAAGTTTTTGGAAAAACTTCCTTGAAGTTCTTGGAAAAACCTCTTTGAAGTTTTTGGATGAACTTCTCTGAAGTTTTAGGAAGAACTTCTCTAATGTTCTGAGAAAAACTTGCCTGAAGTTCCTAGATGGACTTTCCCGAAGTTCCTGGAAGAATTTTCCTGACGTTCTCGGAAGGAGTTCCCTCTGGTTTTCTGAAGAATTTCTCAGTTGTTTTGCAAAAATTCCCAGATGGGCTTTGAAGATCTTTACTGAAATTCTGTGAAGAGGGTGCCTGAAGTTTTCTGTAAAACTTCCCTGATTTTCTATTAGAACATGGACGAACGTCTTCTGAGAACTTCAGGGAAGTCCTCCCGAGAACATCAAAGAAATGTTTTGGAGAACTTCGACAGAAAACTTCACGGAAGTTCTTCAAAGTATTTCAGGGAATCTTTTCCCAGAACTTCAGGAAATTTTTTCATATTCAGGCATATTTTCATAAAGCTTCAGGGAAGTTCTTTCAATAATTTTAGGTAAGGTTTTCTTAGAACTTTGGAGAAGTTCTGCCATGAACTTTTGGGATGTTCTTTGTAGAACTTTAAGATAGTTGCAAAGAAGTTCTTCAGAGGAGTTCAGGAAAGTTTTGCCTAAAAAACTCGGAAAGTTCTTTCATGAACTTCAGGAAAGTTCTTTCAAGCACGTGAGGAAGGTTCTTCCGAGAACGTCAGTAACTTTTTTCCGAGAATTTCATTGATATTTTTTTGGAGAACGTCGAGAATTTCAGGAAGTTCTGCAGATAACTTCTGGGAAGATCTTCAGAGAAGCCCAATTTAGTTCATTCGAGAACTTCAGGAAAGTAGTGACTAAAACCACACTTAAATACTACTAAAAACTACTACTTAAAAACTACTAAATTCTTCCGTGAACGTTAGGGAAATTTTTCCGAACACTTCAGGGAAGTTCTTAGAAGTATTTCAGGAGAATTCTTCTGAAAACCTCAGAAAAGTTCTCAGAAGAACTTGCCTGAAGTTTTCCGTAGAATTGACGGCTCTATTGACGGTTGTGAAAACAATGTAATTAGGCCTTTCTAAGACTATGAAGATTTTGAAATATACTAATAAAAGATGTTACGTTCTCATGTTCTCGAAAGAATTCTATTGAAGTTCTCTGAAGAAATTCCCTTAAATTTACGGCAGAACTTCCCAGTACTTGTCGGCAAAACTTCCAAGTAGTTCTCGGCAGAACTTCCCAGTATTTTTCGGAAGAATTTTATTGAAGTTATGTCAAGTGTTTCCCTGATGTTACCAGAAGAGTCTCATTTAAGTGTCCGCAAGGGCTTTCCTTAAGTTCTTGGAACAATGTCATTGAAGTTCTCTGTAAACTTCCCTTAAGTTCTCGAAAAAACTTACTTGAAGGTCTTGCAGCACTTCCCTTTTGTTTTCAAAAGCATTTTATTGAAGTTTAAGTGTGAACTTCCCTGAAGTTCTCCGATGAAATTTCCTGATGTTCTGTGAAGAACTTTCCTGAAGTTCTGTGACAATTGTTTTGTAGTTTTCTGCAGAACTTCACTAAAGCTTTTGGAAAAACTTCCTAAAAGTTCTAGGAAGAACTTCTTTGAAGTTCTCGGAAGAACTTCTCAGATGTTCTCGGAAGAATTTCTCTTAAGTTCTGTGAAAAACTTCCCTAAAGTTCGTAGAAGGACTTTCCTGAAGTTCTTTGACGGACTTTCTTGAAGTTCTTTAAAGGACTTCCCTGACGTTCTCGGAAGAACTTCTCTCTGGTTCTTTGAAGAATTCAACAGTAGTTTTGCAAAAAACTACCCGAAGTCCTCTGAAGATCTTTACTGAAGTTTTTTGAAGATGGTTCCTGAAGTTTTCTGCAAAACTTCCTTGATTTCATACTAGAACCTCGACGATATTCCTCTGAGAACTCCAGAGAAGTCCTTCCGAGAACATCAAAGAAATTCTTTAGAGAATTTCGACAGAAAACTTCACGGAAGTTCTTCAAATTACTCCAGGGAAGCTTTTCCAAGAACTTAAGGAAATTTCTTCCGAGAACTACAGAGAATTTTAGCTTCAAGGAAAGTTTTTCTAAGAACTTTGGAGAAGTTTTTCCATGAACTTTTGGTTGTCCTTCGTAAAACTTGAAGGAAGTTCTTCAAAAAATTCAATCAAAAATTTTCATAGGAATTTAGAGAATTTCTTAAGAGAACTTTAAGATAATTAGCCAGCAAATTTTAGATAAGTTCTGCAGAAAATTACGGATTGGTTCTGCCGAGAATCCAATGAAAACTTCACAGAACGTTAGAGAAATTCTAGCAAAACTTTGGGGAAGTTCTTCAAAGAAATTTAGGGACGTTTTGTCTAAAATATTAAAACAGTTCGTCCACGAACTTCAGGAAAGTTCTTCCAAGAACACAGGAAGGTCTTTCCGAGAACTATAAAAAAGTTCTTTAAATAATGAAGATAAAATTCTTTCTACAACTTGTGGGTAGTTTTTCCAAGAACGTCAGGAACTTTTTTCGAGAATTTCATTGAAGTTTTTTCAAGATCTTCAGGGAAGCTCTTAAAATAACATCAAGGTGAATTCCAGGAAGTTCTGCAGATAACTTCCAGGAAGATTTTCAGAGAAGTCCAACTAAGTTAAGTTGAGACCTTCTGGAAAGTTGTGACTAAAACTTCAATTAAATTCTTCTGAATGTTTCACAGAAGTTCATCTGAGAACTTCAAAGAAATTCTTCCAAAAACTTGAGGGCAATTCTTCCGAGAACTTTAGGAAAGTTCTTTATGGAATTTCAAGAAAAAAAATCGGAGTGCCTCAGGGAAGTTCTTGGAAGAACTTATCTGCAGCTATTGGAAGAACCTCCCTCAATTTCTCAGAAGAATTCCATTGAACTTCTTTGAAGTAATTCCCTTAAATTTTCGGCAGAACTTCCCAGTAGTCGCAGAGCTTTTCAATAGTTCTCGGAAGAACATTGAGAACTTTAGGAAAGTTTGAGAACTTCAGGAAAGTTATGACTAAAACTTCAATTAAATACTTTTGAAAACTTTAGGGAAGTTCATCTGAGAACTTCTAAGAAATTGTCCCTAGAACTTTATAGATGTTCTTCCGAACACTCTAGGGAAGTTCTTTCGAGTAGTTCAGAGAAGTTCGTCAAAGTATTTCTGTCTGTAAAAATCGTTGTGAAGTTTTCTGCAGAACTACAGTGATTCTCTGAAGAGCTTCCTTGAAGTACTTGGAAGAACTTCTCTGAAGTTCTCGGATGAACTTCTCTAAAGTTTTTAGAAAATCTTTTCTGAAGTTCCTAGAAGGACTTCCTTGAAGTTCCTAGAAGCTAGGACAGGACCTGCCAGCTGTTAGTGCAAAAACAAGACCATTTACCTGTCAAAAAAGACCGTTTTTTATTGGTCGCTTTGACAACCGCCTCTATCGAGTTATGTTACAAGCAGGCAGTTTATTGTTGGTTTGGCGGTGTTGCTAGTAGTCACTGTTTTTTCACTTTTTTCGTTTGTGACAACTCACACCTAATTTTTATTGCTGGAAAACAGCAAACTTTTGCTGATTTTTTTGTGCTGTAATTTCAGCAATGCATAAAGCAAAACCAAGATTGCTGATCAACCAGCAAAACTGATATTCAAAAAAGTGACAGCTCTTGTACTGAGCCTTTCCCCCCCACAGCAGAATTTGCAGCGTAAGCATCAATGAAATTCAATGAAACCTTATCAATTAACGTTTAGTTTGATGCAGCTTCTTTTCCCGAAAGACAAAAGAAAGTTTTATAATTACTTTATTTTCAATGGGATTAATGTGCAAACATATCTGGCAACATTGGAGCGACCCCCGTATCATAGCAATCATAAATTTATAAGAGGTCATCTCTCTCTCTGAGCTGTCAGGTCCTGTCCTAGCCTAGAAGGAGTTCCTTGAAGTTTTTTGAAGAACTTCCCTGGCGTGCTTATCTCTGGTTTGCTGAAGAACTTCCAATTAGTTCTACAAAGAACTACCCAGAAGTCCTTTGAAGACTGAAGTTCTGTTAAGATGGTTCCGGAAGTTTTCTGCAAAACTTTTCTTAAGTTCTTTGAAAAACTTTCCTGAAGTTCTCAGAAGAACTTTCCTGAAGCTCTTGGATGCACTTCCCTAAAGTTCTCCAAAGGACTTGCCTTAAGATTTATGTAGTTCTGAGAAAAAAATCCCTCCCATGGCAATGATGACTGTAACGTGATAAGAATAGAGGAAGAATGAAAGAGGTAACAACAAATGAACTTTGACAGATCTGTCCCGTCCCGTGGCATTACTAACCGCGGATTGCTTCGATCACCGGCAAAATGTTCTGATGTTGTCAACATTTCCCAAAATAATGGGAAATGTTTTCAAAGCCTCCTGTTTCGACCTCCACCAACCCATTTACGTTCCTCAAGTGTTTCGATCCTCGTCTTTTGAACCCCGTAAAATGTCATCTCCCGTGCTCCAAATTCAAAGCTAGACTCAAACATCATCGAGAAGCCAACCGCGAGTCAAACGTGCAGGCAAAACTTACCTTCATCGTTGTCGTCGTCGTTGGCCAAGTTTATTTCCCGTCTGTCTGCTGCAGCCGGCCGAGCAAAGAGCGTGCAAAGAGTTGCTGCAGTTGCAGCATCACCTGTTGATTCCCCATCATCCCATGGAAAACCGTGACCGTGTTTGTGGATCAATGTGCGGTTCCCGATTGCAAGCAAGGTGGAGATACCGTCAGCAAACCACGTGCTCGAAGGGAAAAAAGTTCGCCGGAAGATCGCGTGGGTGTGTGGTGAGTTTCGGACTGCCGGGGTGAATTTCCTCAGCAACTGTCACTTTTACCGAACGGAATTAGATTGCCGAAAAATCCAACTTGGGGAATAGTTCTCGAATGAAACGGTGATGATGATGATGATGATGATGGTTCGTCTTTTTCGTCTCTTCCGGCTTGAGTCGGTGGCGGGTGAGTGGGAGGGGAATAAGAAAGATGCACTCACATAAAAACAGTAGGTAAGTAGTGTGTATGACGAGGAGGCGCTTGCATACAGAGCGAAGGAGCAGCACACAAAAAAAAAGAAAAGAGAAGATGATGGTGGAGCAAGAGAGGGTGTGAGTTGTCATCCCCCTTCGGAACCCTTCGGGTGGATCGGGTGTGAGTGAGTGACGACGACGACGACGACGACAAACAACTTGCACGTGTTGGTTTTGAGATCCTCCTCGGCGCTCGGCGTCGTGAGTAGAAGTAATAACTAAACCGAAGACGGATTGGAGCAAGCGAGAGGGATTAATAAAATGCAATATGCACTTTTATGTTTCTTTATTTTCGTTCCCTTCTGCATGTGGAGGTGGGCACTCACCCATGCCTACAGCAGTCAGTAACAAACAGCACATGGCTCCCCTTCCGAGTTGAGGTGAGAGCGAGAGAGGATTGGTGTCTTAGGAGGCTTCCCCAATACAACTCCACGCTCCATGCCATATATGACAGATGAGGGGGGCTTGTCGATATGGGTGATGATGATCGCTGCACAGACAAGGGGTGGCCGAAGGTTACAATCGCCTCGCTCTATGTGTCATGTACATAGTAGATTTAGTTACTGAGTCGCTCTAAAAATGCGAGGAACGGTCTACATGTGTACAGATTTACGCTCTATATGTGTGTGCAGAGTCGAACCAATTTTTTACTATCCGCAACGCTCATTCCTAAACTTTATTTCCTCCCCGAAGCTGTCATATAAAAATTATATCGTCTAACTATTTTTTGTTGTGCTTCTGGAATTATGAAAAATATAGCGTGATAAAAAAATCGTACTTAGTTCCTGGGTGGTGACAACGCAGGCGGCCGGGCGGCGAGGAAGTATGACAATACACGATAGTCCAAGGTCTGCTGGTTGGTCTGTTGTTGTCGTCGTCACGCAAAAGTTCCACCGCAGTCACGTACCGAGCCAGTGATTTCGGAATCGGCAAACAAACGAACGAAATTGATCAAATTGGAATCGATCTCACCTATCGCCGAATCCCATCCTCCTGAGCGGTGCAATCGAAGGCCACCCCGGGGGTGAAACCTTACAAAATTCGTGGCAACGAGTGGACTGGCCTACTGCCACCTCGTAGGAGAGCTCTCCGTAACCTAGAGACTGGCAAGAGCCAGTTGTCAGTTGTTGCATATTTTTCGTTCATTCGTTTCGTTTCGTTCGCTTGCTTTGTTGTCGTTGTTGTTGTTGTTGTTGTTATTGCTGGTGCAAACTGCAATTGCACTCGGTCGACGCGCCGCGTATAGTTCGGGGTTGTGCGGAGCAGCAGCAGCCAACACTAAAACAGTTGTGGTGAAGTTTTCGAAACGCCGAGAAGTGAAAAAGCAGAGTGCGCGCGAGGTTTTTGTTTCTTCTGTTAACCGTCGTTGCCAGATCGTAGAGTGCCTTGATTTTCGCGGTTTGTTTTTGTTTACACGGGGAAACTGATCGTTCGTGACAGAGTCGTGAAAAAAAAACGCGGGTCGTGACACGCGCACTCGATCTCGTCGTCGCTGGGGGGGTGAGCTACAAGTGGTGAATTACTGCCCACACACACACCCCCTCCCTCCCCACGACTCCACACGATCGGAACGACGGACACTAACACAAGCAAAGCACTTGACAGCCCATCAGCAATGTGGAGCCAGCAGCAGTGCGTGTGTGCGCATGTGTTGGTACTAGTGTACGTGCGTGTTCAACCGTAACAAGACCGAATGGTTTGTGATGATGATCCCTGATCTAAGTGCGTGTTCTCTGTGGTGAATTTCCTAAATTCGAAGAAAAAATCCGTAGTGAATTGACATCAATCAATGTGCATTGTACTCCCTGCCGACATTCCGGAAAGTCAAAGGTAATTCAATCAAATCAAAACCGACATTTTCCTTCTTTTATGATTGACAGAAGCCCGCCCACCCGAAAAAAACAAAACCCACCGAATTCGGTCAAGAGGCGTGGCCTGTTTCAGGTAGGCTAAGCTCCAAAAAAAAAACACAACCAAGCACGAATCATCAATCGCGTGAGCTGCGTACACAATCGTTCGAACGAGTGACTGTGTGACTGTGTGTGTGTGCGTGTAACACAATTCAAATGCCAAAATGTCCGTCAAATTTACTTTGGGGGCTCTACACTGTAATAACAGGCAATAATCACCACCATCATTATCTAGGCTAGTTCTGTTCCGTTTGGCTTCGTTGTTGTTTTTTTTTTCGTCAGTCAAATCCACTTATCTGTAGCGTGTTCCCGCTCGCGCTGCCGGCAAATTGTTGTTTTCGTTCGGTCTCTTTCTAGCGTTCGGCGGCTCTGCCGCTGCTGTTGGGCTAGTAGTGTGCGGGGGCTTATGGTGAAGACGAGAGAAGTGGAGAAATAAAACGCCGGAGAACGGGAGGAATAGCGAAACAGAAAAACTAAAAACTAGTTGCGGCCATGAAGCGGGAAGGGGTGCCAGATTTGCGGTGAGGTTTTTTTTAGTCATTGATTTAAAATTGAATGTTTGATATTATTGTAGCGTGTGCGTTACGGGTTGAATGATTGAACAATGAGCTCTAGCCTGAGTTAATACACCCAAAATAAAAAAGCAAGATTGTAATGCAATTTCGCATGATTTGGTTTCATTTCTCGTTATGGATCGTAACTTGGAGAAAAAATGCAACATTGGTCGTGGGCAAAAAAGCAACACATCAATTCGATTAGAAAAATTCAATGTATGCGTGATGTTGTACAGTTGATTAGTAGTAGTAAATTCAATGGCGCACAAAAAAAAAGATTACCATCCGCTACCGAGAGTCGAACCGCGGCCGTCAGCATGACGGCTCTTCTATGTAACCATCCAGTCACCACAACAAGTTGAGGTGAATGGAATAAAAGTCCTACAGTTTCTTCGGTTTTTGAAGCACTCAACGTTACAACAATGAAGCAAATTTCGGTCGCACACACTTACATGGCTTCGTTTATTTCATAAACCGCATGGTGACTTGATGAGAGGGCGATAGGAGGGTGATCACGAGTGCAGATAAAAATAGAACACTTGACAGCGGAATAGCAACAGTGGAATATGGCGTAGCGGCGTTCTGTGCCATTGTCTCACCCATATTGAGAAGTTGTTGACGGTTGAACAAAAACCCAACGGTTGCTGCGATTGTCGAGGCACTAGGCACACAGCGATAACCACTTGCACACACTTGCATGGCTTTGTTTATACCATAAAAAGCTTTGTGGAACATGATGGGCAAATTTGCCTTTTCAGAATCATGCGGATTTCTCAAGATATGATTGCAAAAACTGCAAAATTGCAATTTTGCATTTTTTGCTACAATTTCAACTTTTGGGTGAAGTTAATTAATAAGAAACGTTTTTGTTCTTGTCATTACTAGATGTTTCATCGTTGAAAATCAAGATCATTGGTCGGTGATTCAAGGAAAATATAAAATGTCCTTTGCATAGCAAACTGAGGTCGCAGAAGCTGTATGCTGCTCTTTTGCACGCTTGAGCAATTCATAAATATACTATACTTTGTGATTAGGAATACCATCTGTGCAAAAGCAAAAATCAGGACACCATAAAAAAATGCACAAAAAAAATTGATTCTGCTGCAGTGCTCGCAATCTGCTTCATAATATTTCTCTGAAGAATCGATTTTTTGGAGTAACTTTGTATTACAAGTTCGATAGAACGTACCCTCGATATAGCGTCACTCGACGTAGCATCACTTTTACCTCGATATAACGTACACTTTTTTGATGTGCAGAAAATTTCTTCAAAATTAATATTAAGAGTACCATGAAAAATTATTTGAAGACCATACGGACCGTCAATAAACGACGTGGTTATTTTGAGGTGGAGGTGCCAAGTGGGCGGGGCTTTTGGATAAACTCGTTCCATATAAATTAAAAAATTAAAAATCTAAGGTCTAAGAAACCAAAAAGACCACGTTGTTTATGGATTATCCCATATAAACCTTCCATCTCCATATTGATCACCCAGTGGTCTTAAAACAAGTTTAAGTTAAACGTTAAACGACGACGACCACAAATTGGAGTACATTGGCCCACATCGGCGTGCGGCTACGGAAGTGAAATATGCTTTTGTTTATCGGTGGGATTAGCTAGAGCAACGCTAATAACTTTCGTATGATTATTTTTCTAAACGACCTATTTGGGGTATCATCCAAACCATTAAAGAAATGATTGGAAGCATGGATGGTTCTCTCAAGCTTCCATTAATGTTGATTGGAAAATTTAAAAACCGTAGGGAACTTCCAGTCAACTACAGGTCATCCAAAAATGCATGGATGACGAGGGAATTATTCAAAAATTGTTTTTTTTTGCTCAGTTCGTCCCACATGTAACAACCTTTGAATCCGGGCAACCTGTAAAAGCTGATCTTGTGCTGGACAACTGTTCAGTACATTACAGTACAGACTACAAACAAATGATCCAGCCGATGGACCAGCATGTGATACAGATGGTGAAGGCACGTTACAAAAAAAAGATCATGACAAACGAGATTCTTGGAAGAGGCAAATATTTCCATGATAATGGTAAGCACATCAATATAGAAGACGCAATGTTCTGGATTGTACAAGCATGAGAAGCGGATCCGAATTCTGCCATCCAGAAGTCCTGGAAAATGCTGTACATCGATACACCAGATTATGATGATGAGGACGACTTATCGTTGTCGGTATTCCAAGAAAGGCTGAGAAATATTGCGATTAAAATCAACCTTCTGGAAACCATTGACGAAGAAAAGGCAGAGTTTGAGATCCTAAAAGACGAAGAAATCGTAAAGAAACTGCTCAATCTGTCAGCTGGGGATGACATTTCTAACATAACGAACCAAGACGTCTCTGCATCACTGGATCCTGAAGATGAAAATATCAACTTTTCAGATGAAACGGCTTTGAATGGGGCGGATATTCTTGTTACATATGGTGAAGAGCAAGGCCTGCCTCTCAACTTGCAGTTTTCTTTGCGAAAAATGATACAGGACATCCTGAACAAGAAAGCAGATAGAATGGTTTGAGAAATCTCACGAGTATGTTTTCTGATAAGTGCATTGCTTACATTTCCATGAATTAGTTTTACTCGTTAAAAAGCTAAAAGCAATAAGTTTTAATTTTTTTTAAGATCGTCGAACATCCTGAAGTACATTCAATAAACATTTCAAAATGTCACTGTAACACTTCTTTTGATTTAATTATATAGCTAAATTTTGAATTACATGGAGACCATATTCTGCAGTTTCATGAAAGAAAATAACAACTGAATAACAACAACAAGACGACTCCACCACCTGGATCCTACATATCGCACTCAACAGTACATGAGCCAGGAACATCGGCTTTACTTCCTTTACGTAGGAAGACGTGACTAGATATTTTGCGTCTAAAGAAAATGCCACCGACTTCGATTGAGATTGAACCCAGACCCACTGGGGTGCCAAGTAGCAGTCACGTTTACCACTACACCACCGGCGCCTGCTAAATGCTCTCAATTCATAACTGTGGAAGTGCAATTAGAATACTAAGATTAGAGCTGCAATAATTGCGATGCAATGAGCTTAAAATGCCACAGAAGAAGAAGGAAGGTTTTATTCGACGAGCGGAGATAGACACAAGTGGTAAACTTTTCAGAAAGTCCGTCAGACTTCGCCGAAGACATCGGTATCGTAGCAGGCAACTTTGAAACAATGGCGAAAAGGTATATTAGACTTAAAGTTGAAGCTAGCCGGATTGGAGCCGGATTAATGCCTCAAAAACAAAATACATGAAAGGAAGAGGCTCACGAGAAGACAATGTTAGCCTCCCATCGCGAATATCGACAGAGATGAAATCGAGACGGTAGACGAATTCGTGTATCTGAGCTCATCGGTGATCGCCAACAACGACACCAGCAGAGAAATAAAAGGACGTATTATGTCTGGAAACCATGCTTACTTTGGGCTCCGAATGACGCTACTATCGAATAGAGATCGCCGTACCACGAAGTTTACCATCTACAAAATCCTCTACGGCTACGAAACATGGACTATGATTGTGTCTTTAAACGGGAGGTGCTGCGTAGCATCTACGGTGGAATGCAGATGAAAGGTGGGACGTGGAGAAGGCGAATGAGTTACGAATTGCATCAGTTGCTGGGAGAACCCAACATCGTCCGACTACGATGGCTTGGGACGTCGTAAAAATATCGGACGACAGTCCAGTGAAAATGGGTCTCCAGAACTAACGAAAACACAAGAAGAAGAGGATCGGTCTAGGTGGGTCGATCAAGTAGAAGGTGACCTTCGCACCCTTCGCTGATGTCGAGACTGGCCAAATGCAGCCATGGACTGAACGATTTGGAGACGACTTCTGTGTACAAAGCTACAGAGAAAAAAGAGAATAGAATAGTGGTATTGCACTCCAAGTTCGATAATTTATTGAAATTTGATAAATTTTGTTGAAAAACAAAATGTATAAAAAGGTTAATTTTTTAGATTTTTATTTATGTTTCGATATAACGTACAATTCGATATAACGTACAAGTGGAAAATCAAAATGTACGTTATATCGAAGTTTGCCTGTACTGGGTAGCAGTAAATACTTCAAAAAGTCAACACATTTCAAATGCTTCCTATTGAACTTGACAGTAATTAGATGTTTGACGGTTTCAATCGTCAATCGATTTCTCTCATAACTCCACTGAGCTTCAATCAACGAAAAAATGCGTTGTGAGCTGGTATCGAAAAAAAAAGTACTGGACAATCTTCAAAATGTCTGAATAACCAGAAATATTCAGATTGCTGCTAAAAACAATCACACTGCTTCTTATTGCAGTCTTGCTTGAAATATTCATGGTCTTTCGAGCTCTAGTATTTCTTGAGGTTCACGAACTTATCGAAGATGAGGTTGTCGGCGATGGCAATTTTTTCTTCATGAACAGCACACTTTTATCAACGTTTTCATAATTAATCGTTGCGTTTCGAAAATCATGCCATTGGAATACCTAGAAATAATAAAAAATGGTAATATTGTGTTTTAGATAATACAGTTGATGATTTCATACTCTGAAGTCAGAGAGATTCTCTGTCCATTCCTCCAAGTACTGCTTGAGTGGCCCTGTATACTTCTTGAGTAGCCGTTTGAAATGCCAAACATTTTTATTGATGTAATACTTAGTGGTGAAAGTTTCGCATCAATCCTTTCTTGAAGTGAATCACGCACTTCATTAATTGTACGCAATACCTCTACTGCTGTGTTCTGCTGCTTTTAAGAAACTTCATTTTTTCACTGAAGAGTGCCATCAGCAAATGCGTGAAAATAAGGTAGCATTCACTCAGAAAATACGACTTCAAAGCAGGAAAATACTATCGAACTGCTGGCATAAAACCACCGTGTTTTACTGTGATACAGCAGGTTACGATACTCGATGTCTACAAAGGCACAGAACACAGTGTAGATCGAAAAATAATTGAAAATTTTAGTACAAGCGAGTCCATATCAACATTTTCAATCTGATCCAGTCCGTGGTGAAGCGCTTTGTTCAAAACGTGGGCTGGGCATCCAACACCAACAAGATTGGAATGGAAGTTCTGATTCAATAAGTTGAAAATATTGTCCTTTCTTCGTCTGTTATCACGCCACCGAAATTCGTGTTCGTGTTCGTCTTCGCTGAAGGCCACCGATGTATCCTGCAGATTCAACGATCAAAGTACTGCACGATGATAGGGAACATCTTTATGTTACTTACACTGACGAATGGAGTTGTAGAAAGTTCTTTCATTACCACCTGAACATTGCTAATGCTGCACATTTAGTACATTTACTCTGTAAAAACGCTTTTACAAGATATAACCTTATAAAGGGTGATACGGTCAAAATTTGGTCAAGGGAAAACGCGTGTAAATCGATGAAATCGTTTATTTAAAAAATCAAATTAAATTTCTTTTCAAGATCAATTAGTATAAAATTCAGGAAAAATATTCAGTCAGGCTTCCGCTTTTCCAAATCCGAATTGCCGGGCCTTACGCTTGACCCCTGCCATCAGATTTTGTACAGCCACCTTGTACA